>PVIU01008352.1:0-83989 GCA_004026605.1 Ondatra zibethicus
CTTGATTACCATTATAGAAATTTCATCCGATGGATGGAGATAGAAACAGAGACCCACATTCACATCAGAGCAATGGATTGAGCCCCCAAGGTGCAGTTGAAGAGCAGAAGGTGGGAGAAGATGAGTTAGGAAGTTAGGACCGTGAGGGGCTGGTCCACCTACTGAGACAGTGTGCCTGAACTAATGGGAGCGCACCAATTCACCTGGACTGGGACTGAATGAGCATATGATCAAACCAGACTCTCTGAATGTGGCGGCGAAAGTTAGCAGATGGAGAACCCATCAACAATGACACCAGGACCTATCTCTTCTGCATGTATTATCTTTTTGAGAACCGAGTCTTTTTGAATGCACTCCTTCCTAGGCCGGGAGGGAGGGGGTGGGCCTTGGACTTCCAACAGGGCAGGGCACCATGCTCTCTTTCAAGGAAGAAGGGGGAGGGAGGAGGGGTGGGGAGTAGTGGGAGGGGACCGGGAGAAGGGGAAGAAAGGTAAAAATTTTATTTCTTTAATTATGGTTTGAATGGAAAAAAATAAAACAAAACAATGTATGGAAAAAAAAAACTCAGTTGCAGAAAGAAAGGTTTATTTGGTTTCCAGATCCCAATCATAGCCCTTCTCTGAGAAAATTTGAGACAGAAAATCAAGGCAGGAATCTGAGGGCAAGGATAGTAGTTGAAGCCCAAGCAGGGCTGCTTACTGACCTGCTCAACATGGTTTGTTCAGGTCACTGTTAAACAACTAAGTGGTACTGGCCCTGAAGTAGCAATGCCCACAGCAGAATATGCTCTCCCATATTGATCATTAATCGAGAAAATATTCTCACAGTCAAGCCAATTTGATGGAAGCATTTTATTGAGGTGATGTTCCCTTTTTCGATTTAAGTACTTTTTTATTTTTTATTTCTTTTTTTTCCATACATTGTTTTGTTTTATTATTATTTTATTACTTTAAACAAATACCAATCTAAATCCCCACTCCCTACCCTCCCCCAACCCCTCCACATACCCTCCCACTCCTCCCCCTCCAATCCTAAGACAGGGCAAGGCACCCTGCCCTGTGGATGGACCAAGGCCCTCCCCACTACATCCAGGTTGAGCAAGGTATACATCCAAAGAGAATAGGATCCCAAAAAGCCATTACATGCAGTAGAGACAAATCCCAGCGCCACTGTCAGTGGCCCCTCAGTCTTCCCCAACTGTCAACTACATTCAGAGGGACTAGTTTGATCCCATGCTTGTTCATTCCCAGTCCAGTTGGAGTTGGTGAGCTCTCATTTGCTCAGGCAAACTGTCTCAGAAGGTGTACCACTCATGGTCTTAACTTCCTTGTTCATATTCTCACTCCTTCCACTCTTCAACTGGACCTTGGAAGTTCAGTCCAGTGCTCCGATATGGTTCTCTGCCTCTATTTCCATCTGTTGTTGGACAAAGGTTCTATGGTGTTATTTAAGATAATCATCTGTCTGACTACAGAGCAAGGCCAGTTCAGGCACCTTCTCCTCTATTGCTTAGGGACTTAGCTGGGGTCATCCTTGTGGATTCCTGGGAATTTTTCTAGAGCCAGGTTTCTTGCTAACCCCATAATGGCTCCCTCAATCAAGATATCTCTTTCCTTACTCTCATATCTGTCCTTCCTCCATCTCAACTATCCCATTCCCTTAAGATCTCCTTAACCCTCCCCTTCTCCCCATGCTTCTATCCCCTGCCCCATGCTCCCAATTTTGTCAGACTATTTTGTCTGTAACCAATTCCAAGGTGTGTGTATATATGTTTTTCTTTGGATTCATCTTATTACTTAGCTTCTGTAGGATCACAAACTATAGGCTCAATGTCCTTTGTTCATTGCTAGTATCCACCTATGAGTGAGTACATACCATATTAATTTTTGTGGGCTGGGTTACCTCATTCAGGATAGTGTTTTCTAATTCCATCCATTTGCATGCAAAATTCAAGATGTCATTGTTTTTTTTTTTTCACCTGAGTAGTACTCTAATGTGTAGATGTGCCACACTTTATCCATTCTTAAGTTGAGGGGCATCTAGATTGTTTCTAGGTTCTGGTTATTACAGATAATGCTGCTATGAACATAGTTGAACAAATGCTTTTGTAGTATGATTGAGCATATTCTGGGTATATTCCCAAGAGTAGGATTGCTGGATCCTGAGGTTGGTTGATTCCTAATTTTCTGAGAAACTGCCATACTGATTTCCAAAGTGGTTGCACAAGTTTGCATTCCCACCAGCAATGGATAAGTGTTCCCCTTACTCCACATCCTGTCCAGCATAAACTATCATTGGTGTTTCTGATCTCAGCCATTCTGACACATGTAAGCTGGTATCTCAGAGTTATTTTGATTTGTATTTCCCTGATCACTAAGGAAGTTGAACATGTTCTTAAGTATCTTTTGGCCATTTGAAATTCTGTTGAGAATTCTCTGTTTAGTTCAGTACCCCATTTTTAATTGGGTTATTTAGAATTTTAATGTCTTATTCCTTGAGTTCTTTATATATTTTGGAAATCAGTCCTTTGTATGATATGGGTTGGTGAAGATCTTTTCTCATTTAATAGGCTGTCTTTTTGTCTTATTGACTGTGTCCTTTGCTTTACAGAAGCTTCTCAGTTTCAGGAGGTCCCATTAATTTATTGTTGCCCTTATTGTCTGTACTACTGGCGTTATATTTAGGAAGTGGTCTCCTGTGTCCATGCATTGAAAGCTACTTCTCACTTTCTCTTCTATCAGGTTCAGTGTGGTCAGATTTATATTGAGGTCTTTAATCGATTTAGACTTGAGTTTGGTGCATGGCGATAGATACAGATCTATTTTCATTCTTCTGCAGGTTGACATCCAGTTATGCCAGCACTATTTGTTGAAGATGCTTCCACAATGACAAACAAAACAAAACAACAAAATAATCAGCAAATGCCAAATAACATTAATTCCACAGTGAATATTTTATTTTTATTACAGTAGGGACCAACACTGACTCAACAATAGCTGCTATCATAAACATCACAAAAATCTTTTTTTCTCTATAAAAATTTTATGTGTGTGTGTATACACACATATGTATATAAACATACATATATATATGAGAAAGATAATTAGATATAGATAGATGATAGATGATGACAGATGATCGCAGATAGGTAGATGATAGATAAAGAGATGCTAGGATAGATAGATATACAAGATAGTTGATTTGAGAAACTGTGATTGATAGGACAGTCTTAAAATTCAGAAAACGAGTAGTATTCCAAATATAACTAAGAAGCAAATGCAATTTAGAAGAAAAATCTCAAAATAAAAAGACATATAACTAGGGTTCAGGTAATTTACTCAAACATTTTCCTGATTTCTACCTTAAATAGGTAATGGCAAGCAAAAATAGAAGTACATACATGGAGTGAGAAATGACAGGGAAGGAAGAAGTAGACATGTGATGGCCCTGTTCTCTGCAGCAAATATTATCCAATATTCAGTCTCATTTTCTGATTTGATATTCTTCAGTGTAAGACTATTAACACCCAATACCAATGATAGACTAACTTTGCTTTGGTATTCTGTAGTTTAAATACACATAACACTAGTAATTAATTTAGTTTCACAAGATCATGTCACAAATAGTCTCATTTTATGAAAGGAAAACGATTACCGACAACCATTAGAATAATCTCAGTTAAAATAAAATACTTATATTCCCCATAACATCATGTATAAAGACTTTTATGACAAAAATTGCATCACATTTAAATGAAGAGAAGCGAAACATAGTGAAGGTGGAATATCTGTCCTGAGTCCTTTTATATGAAAATCATAGAATCTTTAATAGTCTCTTGACTATCTCACTTCACAAAGACTTTAAATGTTAAAACACTGCATCTCTCAGCTCTCAGAGAAAAAAAATATTTAACCTTCTAATTTAATGCTCAAATTTTCTTTTATGCTGAGCATTGACACATCTTTTCTCTGAATTTATAAAATCAAAGAGTCTTGGAACCTGAGCTAATTCAACTTTAGAAGTTTTTAAAGGTTAAAGGCACAGAGTGATTTAAGTATTTAGAGGGGCATAGGAGTGTTTTCTGAGGCAAAGAAATCACTCTAAGTTATTCAAAGGCTTCCTTTTCCTCAGGGCAGTTTAAATAATTGGATTCATGGATATCTAAATCACTGGCTGGGTGTAGGGAGGAACCAATGTCACTTTCTATATTCATCCTGAAATATCTGCTTCATTTTACCATTTCACTTAAAATGAATTTTTGACAGAAATAAATACTAAATATGTAAACCAAGACCTTGGGAAAATTATTTTAACAACATGCAAATGTATATCAACCATCTAACAACATAAACTATCGTAAATTTAAGAGAAATAATCACTTAAGTCACTGTGTTTAACAGTTTATTTGAATAATTATTCCATATATTTAATTCATGATGAAAAAGTATATTTGTATTCAGAAATTAATATCAAATTTAGCACAAATATGAATCCTATTGGCATATAATTTTATGTTAATTTGCTAATTACTAAACAGTTTTTACTTACAAGAATTAGGAAAAGGATTATGAAATTAAGATGAATGTAGTAGTTTGATTAAATTAATGCTTTATGTATAACTATAAGATACATATATATATTCAAATTTCTTAGTTTATTTATATTATATCAATGTTTACATATAATTTATATTTATCTTTGGATATCTTGAATGGCTAATGAGATAACAAATGCAGAACTCTATGGGCTTATGAAAGGAGGATGGGCTGGAATATGAAGGAAGAGTTCACTTCACTACAAAGGCATGCTTACACAAAATGTGTTACAGATCGATAGGTGATGCTAGCCCTCAAATAAAAAGGACTAGCCCTCAACTAGTAAAAGTCTGGGGTAAAACCAATTTTATGTGATTTTGAAATTTTAGAGATTTTATACGAGAGTATTTGTACTTACATCACTTCTACTGCTCCCTTTCAGCTCTCCGCACTTTGGCCTCCACCTCATCCTGTCCCTCTTTCTCCCATTCAAATTCATGACCTTTTAATTGTTTAATTATCATTGTGTTTTATATATATATATATATATATATATATATACATATATATGTCTATGTGTGTGTGTGTGTGTACCATCTATCTATCATGTATCATCTATCTTTAAATCGAGTAAAATGCATAGATGCATAATCATAATTAATGTGCTGAGTACACTTATTCATATGTATATGTGAAAGACAGAAAACCTTAAATATCTGTCAAGACTGACTAGCAAAAAAGCAATTTAATTACAACACAAATAAGCATTCCCTGGTCCCTATTGATATGCCTCCACAACCTGACAGACTATCTAGGGGTTCAGGAATTTGAATTAGAGTAACTATGGTTGGTGATAAGCTGAATAGTGCATTTAGTTGATAACACCAGCAATCCTGTTGGAACTGGTCACATCACAAAGAAAACTGCTGGTCCAGAAATGCATTTATATGCAGCTTATGGACACATGAGTCAGGAAATGAGCACACAGTGCTCAATCAATCATGCTTGGCCAGGTGGGAAATGAGAGCTAAATAGCAAACTGGTAAACTGTCTCTGTATCCTTGTTACCCTGAGAACTCCAGAGCAGTCATGATAACTCCCAAAGGAATTTCTTGTACTATTGAACTTCACTAAAATCATTATGTCACACACTAATCATGTGATTTGAGACAAATATTAACTTCTAGCCATGAGGTGGCCCATTCAATGAATTTCACTGATTGTGGATAGCTAATTACCTATATGTACATCTATTATTTATAGATCCATCAATGTTTATAATAATAGAGTTTTTGACTAGATTTAAAAAAATTAAAGTCAAATCGTGATGTAAATGTGACAAAGGTAATGAAAAAAAACCAGTGGCTCTGAATGCAAACTAGAAAATCTATAGTAGCCTATCTTAGCACTTATTATTTATTGGCTGCACATCTTAATATCCCTTATATGTAAGAAACTGCATTAGGAAAATATTCGATAAGTGGATGGACAGACAGGCCAATTTAAATCTAGTAAGCTGTTCTATTGCTGAGTTCTTGTATCTTACTGTTGACAGTATATTTTCAAAAGGCTTAGAACTAAATTTGGAAAGATCTCCTCTCTATATCCAGTAATTTTATAACATTAAATTCATGCATTACTTTCATGATTAGAAATTTTAAACACTGCAAAATTAAGTGCCACCTAATTTAATCAAGGTGAATGGAAAAGTGTGATTACATTAAACTATCAAAATATATCAAAATATAATATGTTCTAAAAAGTATTACTTTGAAAATCAAAAAATTCTAATTAACACGTATTAAATGTTTACCAGAGAATGGTTTGAATAAATGTCAACCAACTGAAGATTAAAAATACATGTAATAGATTCCTCTCCCAGATGGTATAGAATAATCTGGTGATGTTTTTAAGATTGCCGAAGTGGAATAGCCATCATATTGAACAAAAGCAGAGTGAACCTAAAGTTCTTTTGTAATGAATACTTTACACATAATATCTGTCACTTCGGCTCATATACTAATATTCAGGTGCCCCTCCAAGAAATACAATTAGAGAATTTAGTTGAAAGATTGAGATTTCATGAAAGGAATAAGCCAATATTTGTCAAATACCCTAAAAAGAATAAATTTGTCATCAGCAAACATGAAACAGAAAGCAAGCCAAGAATAGGGGTAGGCCTTAATCTCACTCCAGAAGCATACTTCCTCCAGGAATTTCACTCCTCCTAAACTTAGGATAGTTGGCAACTGGAATCACATATTCAAATATATGAGTGATGGGCAAACATTTTTATTCAAAACACCACACCACTCTTTGAAATTTAAAAGTGTTTACATTCATTCTTCCAATATCAGGAAACTTTGACACACCCATAAATAACAAACTTCTGTGTGTGTGGAGAAGACAACATAAGGAGGCAGAAAGCAGGCAACATAAAAGCTGAGAACTGATGCCTTGAAAGAAATCAAACTTGCCATCACCTCATTCTTGAAGTTTAAGCTCCCAGAACTGAGGGTAAATAAGTTTCCCTTATTTAAATAATCTCAAATTGTGTTATAAGAGTCCCAGCAAAGTAACATATCCTATGATACAATTGGTTTGAATTTTGATATTATAGTATTTTCCTATTTGATAAATAGGATAGTCCTATTCTATCTACTATTGTAGATAGTCCTCCTCTTAAACTCTCAGTCTTGCCTCAGCATCCCTAGTGCTTAGATTGAATGCTTGGGTCACTATGCTAAATGTTTTATGTTATTCATGAAAATAGCACCTTAGAAAGTTGCTGTAAATACTGAATTAGCAAATATCCAATATTGCTTTTAAAAGAAATATAGGAGAGTCCTACTGCCAGCATACAATTATTGATTGCTATCACTACATATTAAAACTCTATTGCTTAATATGCATTTCTATTTGAAAAAAAGTTTTATGATATATGTTTTTGATTCACAAGCATTAAATTCATCGGCAAGAACACTGCAACTATTGCTGGACTCAAGTAAATCTATTATTTTAGTTATTTTTTATTGGTTTGATAAGAATACAATGACCAGACTAAATTATAGAAAGAAGAATGCATTTAGAACTTACAGTTCCAGCTGGAACAGGAGTCTATTACTACCCTGATGGGCGGCATGGTAATAGAAAAACAGACATTTTGCTGGAACAGCACCTGAAAGTGCAAATCACAATTCACAAACATAAGACAGAGAAAGACTAGGGATAATGGGAGGCTTTGATATCTTAAACCTTCACTAGTGATTCTCCAAAAAAGCCACACCTCCTAATCCTTATGAAATTGCCAGCAACTAGGGACTAAGTATTCATATGACCAAAATTTATGGGAGCATCTTATTTAAACTACCACATCTGCTATGTGTGCCTCTATGGAAATATCACAGACATTTCAATATTTGTTATCTCAGAAAACATTCAAATGTCCCTTTAGAGGTCATTTTACATATCAAAATAAGCCCAAAACATGTAGGTATGACATATGAAGATAAGACACTGAATAGACAATGGAAAGGACACTTACAATATTAGAACTGAAACATGAAGACAGACCACTACAAATTTGTTTATTTTCACTGACAATAGACTCAAATACTTTGACAATAACTGGATATCTCAAAATGGCTTGAAAAGATCAAATTTATTCTGTTGTTGTGACAAACCTTGGAAACACTAAATTTTCAGATATAAGATCCAGAAAAATGAGATATATTTTAATGGTAATTATTTCTTTCTTAATTACAGACTTGCAGTGTAGTACTTATGCCTTATGTCTTAGAACTTAGTCTTCATTTACAAACCTCCCTGATTCATTGTTCTACATGAGAGAGTCTGTCCTTTTTAACAACAAATAGAATTCAGTTGTCTATTAGGTGGTTTTAGTTATGATTATAATTTTTTTCATATTCTTTTATTTTTCATTCAAAAATTTACATTTCCACCCCTTCTCCCAATCCCCTCCTTCTCCCCCACTAATCTTCCTCCTCTCTCCCCCTGCTTCCTTAAGAGGGGGCAGGCTACCTGCCCTGTGGGAAGCCCAAGGCCTTCCCACCTCCATCCCGGCCTAGGAAGGTGTGCATCCCTATCGACTAGGTTCCCAAAAAGCCAATACATGCAGAAGAGATAGGTCCCAGTGCCATTATCATTGGCTTCTCAGTCAGCCACCATTGGCAGCCACATTCAGAGATTCCAGTTTGATCATGTGTTCATTCAGTCCTGGTCCAGCTGGATTTGGTGAGCCCCCATTAGATCAGGCACAATGTCTCAGTGGGTGGACCAGCCCCTCGCGGTCCTGACTTCCTTGCGCATCTTCTCCCACCTTCTGCTCTTCGACTGGACCTTGGGAGCTCAGTCCATTGCTCTGATATGAATGTGGGTCTCTGTCTCTATCTCCATCCAAAGGACGAAATTTCTATGGTGATGATCAAGTTCTCATTGGAAGTATTACTTTTGTACCCCATGAGTCTTCGACTCTTGTAAGAAAGCTGATTTCAGTTAATACTGAACCTATGCTTCTTTTGAGTTCTGTGTGATCTGCCCATTAACTTGCCTTCAGAGCAGGATCATTGTTGGAACATGGTTCATGAATGTAGCTGTGTAAGATTTTTCAGAAATTGTGAGAAAACTCTAAGCAAAGAAGAGTCTTCTGATCTATATTCCTCTAAAGCATGGGTTGTTCTTGGAATGTGCTTCATGCCTTCCACCCTCAAGGTGTAATGGAGAGAAGTGAGCTGACTTCAGATCATTCATTACAGCTGGCTATTTTTATTGTTTATTTGCTCCTATAAAGAACATTTTTTCCCTGTAGGTGTAAGCAGAGACTGTTCATTTGTTTCCTGGCTGTCCAGTCCCAAATAATCACACAGAAACTACATTAATTGCAAAACTGTTTGACCAATTGGCTCAGGCTTCTTATTAACTAACTCTTACATATTAAATTAACCCATTTCTAATTATCTGTGTATCACTATGAGGCTGTGGCTACCAGTAAGTTTCTGGCGGCAACCTTCTCCTTTGACAGCTACATGGCCTATCCATGATTCTGACTATTCTCTCTCTATATATCTGTTCTGATTTCTCACTTGGCTTTACTCTGCTAAGCCATTGGGCCAAACAGCTTTATTCATCAACAATAAAAGCAATGTATGTACAGAAGGACATTCCATGTCAGTATGGCTTGGCCTTATGTTCATATTCTCAGGTATAAATTGCACAGTGCTCTGAATGAAGTTGGCTATGCATAAGACTCAGTTTTTCTCTTTTCCAGCCCTGTTCTCCTAGGTTCATAATACCATTAAAGCAGTATATAAGCGATGCCGTGAATCAGGGACTTGAAGTCATTTATGGGGTAACAGAATATGAAACCTCACAGAAGGATGTGAATGAGAATTAGGGGGAAGAAACTAACAAAGGGGAAGAAATCTTGGCCAAATTTTGGGTCATCTGGGTATTAATTAGAACTGTTATTGGTGCTCCAAAGAGACTCCTAACAGTGGGAACTGGGTCTGACTCTTTTGTCTGCTTTTAGTACCCTTTTCCTCCTACTGGATTCTCTAGTCCAGCCATATAAGAGGCTTGAGCCTACAGTTACTGTAACTTGTTATGTTTTGTTTGGTTGTCATCCCTGGGAGGCCTTCTCTTTTTTAAAAGGGAAATGGAAAAAGAGTGGATCTGAGGTATAAGGATGCTGTGGGAGAGCTGGGAGAAGAAGATGGTGGGAAAACTGCAATCAGGATATATTATATGAGAGAATAATAAATAAAAAATAATAATAGTTAAAGAAGATACTAATCCTAACAAAGAGACAGATAATTCCTTGAATTAATATAAACTAGATAATGAAACCTTAAAATTGATAAAAGAAATCAAAAAGAGATTTTCCTCATTCAAGCAAAATTGATAGTCCAAGCATCACTGACAGACAACTCTGTCACTGACAGCTCCCTCAGCTCCTTCACTGGACCCTCCTGTAATAAGTATCCTCCATTGCTATAAGATGACCCTGAAGCATGGGGAAAGAAAACTGATGATCAATCTCATCTTAAATTCTCTCTTCTTCCATTTGATGAGAACCTAGGATAGTCTGTGGAAAAACTGACTTTACAACCTAGGCAAACTAGAGGATGGCAAGGCAAAGGAATTTGTTTACCAGTTCATCCCCAGTCCTGTGAACTTCACCTGGTATTGGAAAAGGAATTTGTTTACCAGTTCATCCCCAGTCCTGTGAACTTCACCTGGTATTGGAAAAGGAATTTGTTTACCAGTTCATCCCCAGTCCTGTGAACTTCACCTGGTATTGGAAAAGGAATTTGTTTACCAGTTCATCCCCAGTCTTGTGAACTTCACCTGGTGTTGCCTGGGCAATTTTCGCAAAATAAAACTATATACCTAATTATGCATTGACCAATATGTTTAGAACTCTACAAAGAGAAGCACCATTGGACAGACCTTGCATATAATCTCAAGAGGCAAGAAAAGAATCACAGCTTTTTAAATCCATACTAAAAGAGGCATTTGAGTATTTTGTTGATCCTTCACTGTCTTAAAACTTACTCATTATCCCTACCAAATTGACCCCCACAGGTATTGTATCACAGGAGGATAAACCATTGGAATGGATTTATTTACACCATAAGGGCCATACAGTACTCACTGCTTACCTTACTCGTCTTGCTTAGTTAGTAAATCAGGAGAGGACCCTAGGTCAACATTTGTATGGGTTTAATCCTTGCTTCATTATCTTATTCTTAACTAACAGTTTCTATGAGCATTAATGAACTCTGAATTTTCAAATTTCATTCACAGATTACTACAGAAGGACACAAATTCATTTACCAGCTAAAAAACTTTTGGATTTTTCTCATATAAACTGAATATGTGATTACGAAATTCTTCAACACTTTCCCACTCCACAGACAGATACATTTTTTATGAACGGTTCATCTAAGGGTTTAGGAGGGATTCATGGCCAAGAAATTCATCTACCTATTTATACTTCCTTTTCTTCAGCACAACAGGTGGGAATGATGGTTTTAAAGCATCAATTATGGTAAATTCACAATCACTTAAATATTGTTCCAGATTCTGTTTATTATTTCCAATAACAGACTCATAGTCATGCATGCACTAACCACCTTGGTTTTATTGCAGAAGGAAATAAGCAAGCTAATGAATTCACAAGCCCAATTTTTACTTCTTCAGAAAAAAATTGGGAGGGAGTACGTGTCTATGTCATTGCAGATAGATCTGCTGAAGTATTTGGGAATCCTCTCTGCCTCCTCTAGTCCTGGGCTATCAAGGATGACTGCAGTGGGCAAGGAGACAGTGGAAATAACCAGAAAGATAGCAAACCTCCAGATAAAGTGCAAAAAGAAATATTGTTCATGTTATCAGAAGCTGTCTGCACACTTGGGGTCAAGTAAAGGCTCTATTCACCAAAGGAAAAGTCATTTTATGAATGACTGTGTCTATGACTGGACCATTGGACTATAATTGACAAATTCATTCATCTGGAGAAAGGATAGTATTTAAAATCCTTGGGATTATTTGTATAGTTTTCATTTTTATAGAACATCTTTACATTTGTTTTTCTATTAAAGTGAACTATGGCCATACATTCTATATGATGCCAGAAACTATTAACCATATGGACTTCCTTTAAATTTATTCTCTAGATTTTTCTGATCATTATAATAAGGTGACTAATAATACTGGATATAGTTTGGATCTCTGCTCTTGGTGGCACAGTATTACAAACAGTATTTTCACTGCTCTAATACAATTTGCATGCTGATAGGATACTCCTGCACCAAAGAAAAATTATATTTTGTTGACAACATCTCAAATCTAAACTGCTGTGAGTATCCTGCTATTAAGTAATAAAAGGGGGAACACTGGAACACTGTCCATGAATAAAACTCTGTGGGGAGAGTTCTGCGACTTTGTGAGAAAACTCCCAGTGAACAAGAGAAGAGTCTTGTAATCTCTGGAATTATTCTTGGTTTGTGTTGTCATGTTCCTTCCAGAGGTAGTGGACAGAAGTGATCTTACTTCAGATTTTTCATTACAACCAACAATTGTCATTTGTTTATATGTCTCCATTGTAAAACATGTTTTTGTCATGTGTATTTTCTCCTTGTTTATATACGCAGGTGACCTTTCTTAACCCTAGGGTATAAATTGTCTGAGTCTCTGAAAAAACCTTGGATGTTGAATGAGACCTTTTTCTCATTCTCGGGCTCCATTCTCCCTGACTCACTGCCATTCTATAGCAGTAAACAAATCATAACTTCATTCAAACTTCAAATGTATACAGAAATACATTTCTGAGTTTTGCTTTCTCTGGTTGTCATGGTGCATTCTTGCCATGATAAAAGGTAAATCCTTCAATAATCATAACTGTCAGGAGAATATCATGTAGGCAAAGGTATCAGGGGTAAGGAAAGTAGACGTAAAGTCAACTCTCACTCATTTCTCTGCATTATTTGTTACATTGCTTGCTTTAGTGCAACTATTTTCTTCTAGTCTTGTGCTGAATTTCCTTCCATATTTCATGTTTCTATGTTTAATAAATAAATACACTTACTAAAACATCAAATTACTCCATATGGGTAATACTTCTTGCAAATAAAATGATCTACAATTCACCTTACTTAAAATTTTTCTTTCTTTTCTAAGTTTATTTTTAAAAACTTATTTTTCATTAATTTTGCATACTGACCACAATTTCCCCTCCCTCCTCTCCTCCTAGTTTTACTACCCACCCCCTTCCATGTGCTTCCCATCTATCCTCCTCACCTTCCACTCCTCCTCAGTCTCCATTCAGAAAAGGACAGGCCTCCCATGGCATGAACAAAGTGCAGCACATCAAGTTGAGGCAGGACCTAGATCCTCCCCTTACTTCAAGTTTGAGAAAGGTAGTCCTCTAAGTATGAGAGACAGGTGGTGCTAGTCTAACTGCTAGCAACTTTACAAAGAGAACAAGCTATACAATTGTCACACACATGTAGAGAGCCTAGGTCATTCCCATGGAAGCTCCCTAACCATTAGTCTGGAGACCTCATATTTTTCCCTTTTACGCACTTTGGAATGTTCTAAGGCCATCGTCATTATTGTTTTAATGACGATTTAATTAAAAAATTAAACATATATTGTTTAATCTCTTCTACAAGTCAAAATAATATCTCAATCATGTTCTTTTCCCCTTTAGCCTAGTGGCACATCTTTCTTAGGTTTTCATGTTTTTGAAGTAATTTAAAGATAAAATTACTCTATATACTAGAAATATAAACTTTCAACAGAATATACTGTTTAAATAATAGAAAACAACCAGACTAAAATACCACTGAGTTCACACCCTTATTCAGATTCTAAATAAATAATTTTAAATTATTTTAAGCAATTTTATTTTATCATTTTCAGACCTTTAGAAAACAATATGAATATAATAATACAGGAGAATTCATTATATTGGAATATATCTTACATAAACAAAATATGAATGTAAAGTATACCTAAATAAATACCAAATATGTGTTTAATTATGAATCAATAAAATGACAACTATGAATTTAACTGATTCTTGTAATGAATTATCATGTTTGAAAAATGATACCTTTGAAAACAATAATTTGAAATAAGCACTTTAATAAAATTCTATATGAATTACTTGCACCTAATTTTAGGGTAAATTTGTTTGAGTTACTTCAACTCTTTAACTTACTTGATGACAAACAAATTCACCAATGTTCATTAAATACTCATATTCTTTCTTTCATGAAATAATTCAGATGATAAGGTACTTGATGTCAATACTAGTAAATTGAATTCTAACTGAAACTCAGAGTGTAAACAGAACCAATTCCCACAAATTTCCTTCTGACTTCCACATATGTGTTGTGGCATGTATGAGCAGTTGAACAATAATACAACACAAGACAATACAACACCCATTCACACACAAAAGATTAAGAATGAAAGCCATGTTTGTAATACTAATATAAAAATGACAATTATTACAGTAAAGTTCCTTTGCATCTAGAATCTTCTTTGTACATCTAATTCTTCATTGATTTACATGTGTCTAAGTATAATAAATTAAAATAAAGCCACTAAGGAAGAAACAAAAGTAGGGCTTCTACAGAATATACATAGTAAATTCAACTAAAAAAAATAAACAAGAAGATATTCAAGAACAATAAGCCTATTTGAAAATGAAAGAGCAAAAGCAAAAGAAATGATTGCCTTCTGCTTTTATATTTTATAAAGCATTCTGTATCACACCTTGCCCAATTTTTTTTTTTTTGTAGCAGAGGATTCTATTGAAATTCTGATCTTCTTTAATCTACCTTGCCAGGATTGCATGTATGTTTTACTTTTATGTATTATTGGGAATCCAGCCCACAATTTTATGCATTAGATAAACAAAGGAAATGCCTTTTGGTTGAGTCTCTTCATCATGATTGCTCTTACTGTATTCTCAATAGTACATGTTGCCATAGAGCTGCCAGCTGGAAGATTGTCGGTAAGTCATGAGCCTAGTGGTAAAATAAAAAATAACAAAAATGGGTTAAATCTATATGTAAGAGCTAGATAGCAATACGTTTATGTGATTGGCCAAGCAGTGATTGAATTAATATCATTTCTGTGTGATTATTTTGCACCTGGGTAGTGGGGAACAAACAAGCAGCTTCCCTCACCAGGTACACACCAAATTTAATGTAGTTTATCATACCTCTTTATGAGATGTTTCTTTAAACTTATTGTGGTTGTTTGAATGGGATTTTCCCCTCATAGCCTCATAGGCCCATAAATTTACATATACACACATGGCAGCTTGATGAGCTGTCAAGGAAGTATTAGGATGTGTGGCCTTGTTGAAAAAGTTGTGTCAATAGGTGTTGATTTTATATTCTGAAAACCCTATGACAGTCTCTCTCTCTCTCTTTCTTTCTCTCACACACATACACACAAACACACACACACACACACATACACACACCTTTCTCTGCCTGCTTCCTGATAAGGATGCAAAGCTCTCAGGTACTTTTCCAGTGTCTTTAGCCACGCTCCCCTTCATGATCACAGATGACATAGACTAAGGCCCTGAAATTTACAATTCCCCAATTAAATACTTTCTTTTTTAAGAGTTACCATGGTCATGATGCCTTCTCATAACACTAGAACATTGGCTAGACTCTTTCTCAAATGAAAGTCAGAGATGCAGAAGAATCTATTCATTACATTTAAATGTCATCACTTGTGTATTATATTTTTCTCCCATTTTGTCCTACTCAATTGTTGATTATTATAAAATTTTCAAGCCACAGATGATTGTATAAAATAAAATTATTATAATTAGAATATGAAGTTTGATTCAGCAACCAGGAATGAAATAATTTAATTTTAATAGATTATGTGGATGAAGATTAAAACCATTAGTTATACTTAGATAATTATTTCATACTTACTTTTATATATATTATATGATTTTAAATAAAAGGCATTAATGGAGAAAGGGAATTATTTAGGAAGGGAAAAGAAGCTGACAACAAGGGAAAGAAGGGAAAGGGATAGAAATAATGAATGAATAGGAAGAAGGTACATACATTCATATAATCAAATGTCATAACACAACCCACCTTATGTACAATCAGCTAATTAAAGGAAAAGCAAGGCAGTTACAATTAAGGACAATTTTTAAAATATCAAATAATTATTAGTAAATAGAAGCACAATTTTGCTATTTAAAAAACAAAGAAAATAATCTTGGAAATTTAAGATTAAAAAAAAAACAAAAACAATAAAGAAAAACCTTCTACATTCACTCCTTGTTGGTATCATACTTAATCAAATGTGTGTCTGTGACCATACCATATTGGGCTGCCATATGTCGAGGACCAGCCTTGACAAAAACACCTCTTACCACGGTAGGGATGTGGAGTGTAGAACTATTAGTAAAGAGTACAATGATGCATCTAAAATAACCATAAAACAGTACGTGGAGGGCATCCCAATGAATACTGAAAATCATCCGTGTTTAATTTTCCACATGCTTTATACCCCAAATACAAAGGGGGGAGAAGACAAAAAAAGACTTCCTTAACAAATATGAAGGGCAACTGAACAATTAATTGCTTTAATACTTTGAGCCATCAAGTCATTAGCATTTTATTCTTTAGGCATTGAAGCTATACTAGACCAAATATCCTGAAGGCAGCCACTCCCCAGGTAACCTCATATTACAAAAGAAGAAGCAGGAGTGTGTTTGCATATCCTGACCATCTGTCAGGATGGAATGGATCTACTTGTATAAGGTATCTTAATGTCAAAGAACTAAGTAATTATGTACTGAGTTGGCATGTGCAGACAGAATTGTCAACCATTTTGAGAAACCTCCAAACTCTCTATCAGACCAGATAGCAATAGGCTCACATTTTTGGGCCTACACAAAAGTGCATTTTAAAAAAAAATAAAATAGAAAGATTCTAAGTCAATATTTAAAGTTAGAAATAAAACATGAGTTTGGCTTGCTGTGAAGTCAAATTTGATGAGTGGTTTCACAGTTTCATAATTTCACATTGGTCTTTATTTTTTTAATAACTTGTAGCATGTGATGCAGATGATAAAAGTGTCAGGTGGATGAATTAAACAAAGTGCATTTTAAGGTACCCTTTATACCTACCACAATAGATAGAAATGATGATAATTTTATTCTTAGAATAGGACTGCTTTACCCTAGCAAATCAATGTTCTTGCTTGGAGGAGATACAAATGGTGATTGAACACTTGGAAAGTGTTCCAACATGCTTCACATACATGAAAATATAATAATAAGCAGAAAAACTAAAACATTAAAGAGCAAAGCAAAAGGAGCTGACAATTATTTGTGTGTGTGTCTGTGCATATGAGCATCCTTGTCTTATGAACATGCATGTCTGGTCAACCTTTGAATAATGGGGAAACCATCAGTGGCTACATCAATATCACAACAAAAGTGACCAGGAGAAACAAAGTACTGAAATCTAGAGAAAGCTGTTGTGGACTGGAAATGAGATATATTATTTATGTATTATATATTATATAAATATATATTTAAATTATATCTATATGCATCTTAATTATTCTTCTATTGCTGTGAAGAAATGCCTTGTCCAAGGTAACTATTATCAAATAGAGCATATATTGGGGGGTTGCTTACAGTTTTAGAGGGTAGTCCATGATCTCTGGGAAGTAGAAAGGTCTATCACTGGAGCAGTACCTAAGAGATTTACATTCTGATTCCATGTAGATGGCATAGAGAAAGAGATACTAGACCTGTAGGTTTTTGAAACTTCAAAATCTATTTTCATTGACACATCTCCTGCAATAAGGTCACAGCCTGTAATCCTTTCCAAATAGTCTCACTAACTGATAAACAAACATTCAAATGTATAAATGTCTGGGAGCCATTTTCATTCAAACCACCACAGTATATTTAGAGAATTAATATCCAAGTGCAGAATTTACTAAGGAACATATTGAAGAAACTAATGTGGATTTCAATATCTTCTTTTCTTTTCTTTTTAAAAACTATTTTTTTCATTTTACATAACAATTCCAGTTCCCAATCCCTCCCTTCCTCCTGCTCCCTCCACCTTCCACCCCACTCCCCATCTGCTCCTCAGAGAGGGTATGACAGAGAAGGATCTAAGCCCTCACTAATATATCTGGTCTGAGCAAGGTATCCCTCCAAGGCGCAAGGGTTCCAAAATGCCAGTAGAAGCTATAGGAATAAATCCTGGTCCCACTACCAATGGCTCCAGAGTCTGTCCCAGTCATATATTTCTCACCCACATTCTAAGGGCCTACTTTGGTTCTCTGATGGTTCCTTCCCTGTCCATTCAGAGTTATTGAGCTCCCATTAGCTCAGGTAAGTTGCTTCAGTGGGTATCCCCATCATGGTCTTGACCTTTTTGCTCGTATTCTTACTCCTCACAATCTTCGACTGGGAAATCAGTGCTCTGTTGTGGCTCTCTGCATTTGTTGCTGGGTGCTAACATCTTCCTCAAGGGAGGGGGTAAACAAGCAAGATGCCAACTGACAGAGTAGCTTACAGGGTCCAATCAATAAGATTGGGATGTTATAGCAGTCCACCTGCAGAATGCTTGCCAGTTGGCTAGCTAGAGAAGCTGAGGCAGGTGGAGGAATGGCTTGGAGTTTTGCCCCTATACCAAAGGCCTAAAGAGTAGGGTGTCCATTTGGGTGGGTGATCATTCACCTCTTGGTCCTCTCTGTGGATTTCAATATCTTCTAACACAAGTCTTTATTGTTTCCTAACTATTACCTATACTTAAGGAGACCAAGAAAAACAAAATACAGTGTGACTTGTAATGATTATAGTCCTATGATAGTAAAGGTCAAGGCCCTTCTAGGATTGTAAATATGGGGACAAGAGTCCTCTTGAAATTCAGACTAGTAGTATGTCACTCAAACTAATGTTGTAGTGACAGGCTATGGACCACTAAACCAATCCAAATTCTGTCGTTGACATTAGAGTAAACAGATGGAGACATGTCTTCTGTTATTTATCAAATGAATATTTGATTTACTTAATTGAATTTTACAGTTCTATCATTTGAAATACATATTGACCTTTTCTTTGATTATTTACTTACTCTTAGGAATATTTCTTAAGATGAGCCTCTCTGCTGATGCAAATAATTCTAATCATATCAAATTAGACCAAATAAGAGATGCCCATGATTAATGCAGTACTCCTGGGTGGCCTGGAAAAAGCATGGTGAGAAAGAGAGAGAAAGGGAGATGACGCGAAACGTGAAGACCACAGGTTCATTCTCTGGGTGGCAGCCTAGATAGCCTGTAGGAGTGGTCTTGACCCTCCCTGGGGAGGGGTAACTGCTTGGTGGACTTTCCTAGAGATGGAGTTCAGACCAAGGCAACTCCCAGGGGAGGGAGCTTGAAATAGATACCAGGGACTAGGGTGATACTTCTACCCAAACATCCCAGACTTCTTGGACATAGGGGTGTCAGGCGGCTGGGGTTTCCCTTTCAACCAAACACTTACTATCAACCATATTGATATCCTAAACTCAATTTATGAGTTTTAAATATGTAAGAGAGTTAATATAACATATCCATGCAATAATTAGACCGGGAAAAGTGAGTAATCATTATAAAAGAAATACAGCCTTAAATAAAGCTTCAGTACTAAGGTGACATACACAAGTCTAGAAACTGTCAAATCTTGGTTACTGAGCAACAACTTTTGAACATAATTTTTCATTCTATTCCAAAAGCTGAACCAATTTTCATATTTCCTATAATATTCACAAATAATTTCACAGTTAATACTGAGGAGTCTTTAAAATGACACAGTGAGCAGAATGTCATATTTTCAGTGTTGTGGTTACACTGACTTTCCAGTTGAGCCTCATGAACATTCCATTTCTCAGCGAACTATGTTACTAAGTAGAACCCTACCAAATCCCAGTTTACATCATTTAAGCAATGGTCATTTCCAAATAAATAATAGTGTAAGCATTTCTACAATTATAAAGCTGAAATTCCCTTTTTGATGTCTCATACTGAACGGATGTCTAATTCGACACATGAAATCATCATTTCCTCAGATTACTCCTCAAATACAATGCTGGTATAGGAATCACATTATTAACCATGTTGTTTAATGAGGATCCCTTATAATTGCTCAGCTCTATGTACCACCCAGTCCTCATCATTTTACAGTTGTGATTTTTCACCTGGATAAGGGTAATAATTTTATCATATCTTTCTCCTATGTCTTCTTGTACATTATCTAATTACTGGCAAGGTACGCCATGAGCAGAACTATCATCAAGATCACTTACCATGAATTTGCTTATCAGCTTGGAATGTAATATCTTGCCCATTTCTGTTACCTATTCATTATTTGATTTTCATCTCAAACTTCGTCTTTCCATAGGACCCTTGTTGATAACTCTCCTTCTGTTAAATTACTCTTACTGTACCATGAATCAGTAGTTATCTATCACATTTACTTCTTTAACAGCAAGATCATATTAACCTTTTATTTAATGCTTAAGAATTCCAACTCTCAGTGGATATTCTATTACTATTCATGAAAAGATTAAATATATAATTTTGAAGCCCTACTGACTAGGCCTTTATGGATTACATGTCAACTTTACTATTGACATACATACTTTAGTCACAAGGTCTTCTTTCACTTATCATAAATTTTCCTCCATCTTGATGTAGTCCAAAGTTTATTATTTATATTGGGACAATTTGCTATAATTGTATATAACATTCTCTTACCTTAATACATGAGTAACATTCTCATGATACCTCACCAGACCACTTTATGCTTTCAAACTATTTATTGTTATTCTTAGACAATTATATATATTTTCTTCTCTTTGGTCATCAGAACTGTATGCCTTTACCTGTCTATTATAAGTTCCCTATGGAAAAAATAACCTTTTATTTACCAATATATTCTAAAATTTATTCCAGTTTTAGACCTAAATGAATTTTATATTTATTCTAATAAGCAGAAAATAAATAAGACATAAGTAACCATATAGTCACATTCAAAATGATTTGGATCCCTCTTGATTAATGGATAAGGTATGTGAAATGGTCAAAGATTGTGGTTGAAAGGTTTAAGTGTAATAAATTCAATATAAGTTTCAACAAATGCTACTGCAGACATGTGGAGGCCAAAAAAGGAAGGCCCATTTCCACCTTGTTTGGACCAGGACTGAATGAACACATGATCAAACTGGAATCTCTGAATGTGGCTGTCAATGAGGGCTGACTGAGAAGACAATGATAATGGCACTGGGACCTATCTCTTCTGCATGTATTAGCTTTTAGGGAACCTAGTCTATATGGATGCACTCCTTTCTAGGCCTGGATGGAGGGGGGAGGGCCTTGGGCTTCCCACAGGAAGCAGGGGGAGGGAGGAGGGTTAGTGGGGGAGCCGGAGGGGACAGGGAGAAGGGGAGGAAGTGTAAATATTTTGAATGAAAAATAAAAGAATATAAAAAAAAGATTTGAAGAAAGTAAAACTGTCTTGCAATCATTTGTTAACAGATGTTTTCCTGATGAAGTATGTAAAGATGTATCTATGAGAAGTCTGTTAAATATGGTTTTAGATGCACTTGTATTCTCTAAAAGTTTTAAAAATAATTAAAATGAAGAATTCGTTTTCTTTTCAAATACTGGGGGTTATATCTAAATTAATATCAACCATTTAATTTAATTTAAACACCATGTGTGTCAATTGTTTTACTTCAGCAGCAAATAATAGCTTATATATCATTTCAAAATAACATTATTAAAGGAA
This sequence comes from Ondatra zibethicus, assembly GCA_004026605.1. NCBI lineage: Eukaryota > Metazoa > Chordata > Mammalia > Rodentia > Cricetidae > Ondatra > Ondatra zibethicus. The sequence continues at coordinate 21,907 of PVIU01008352.1, forward strand.
ATATAAATACAAGTTTCTATAATAAAATAATTCCATAAAACTAACTAAGAACATAGTAAGAAATATCACTAAGGGTTTTATAAATTATGGTGTTTTAGTTTAATAGAAAAATAATAAATTCATTAATGATAATCCATAACTAATATTTATACTAGCTGCCTGAACTGCTTTATGATTGCCAATGTGTTTTATGATTTTTGTTTTTTGCAGTGTACTGTTGTGTGCACATGAATCTTTACAATGAAGTAAAGTTAGAAATTATTTTCTTGAAAAATAATGAAAACTATTTTATGCTGTCATAAATTAACCATAAATATAGCAATTAATTTACCAAGAAGAAATGCTAACAGTTACCTTTACCTGACCAAAAGTTTATTTCCAAATCAAATTTTGAAACATTTAATTAAAATATTATTCAATTACTATCAATTTTGGCATCATACCACAAAAAAATTCTTGTAAATAGTGTTTCATAGATAGCTTATATAGTAAATGTATTTTGTTTTTATTGATATTAAAATGAAATTCTACTATAATATATGTATAGATGTGAAGACTATTATTACTTTATTCATAATGTACATAATTCATAATGCACACAGCAATACAGAATTTCAGCCATGGACTTTGTTCTCATGAGTCACTAGTATCGATTACTGTATAATATTCAAAATTTAGAAAATATTTTTTTAAGATTTTATGTGTTCTCTTTTCATGGATGCCTTTCTGTGTGGGTGTCTGAAGAGGGCAACAGAACACAGAAGATTCTCTGGAAATTAATCCTGACATTTCAGAAGGTTGTTAGATGCCTTAAGTAGGTACTGGGAACTGAACTTGAGTGCTTTGAAATAGTTGAAATTATTATTAATTAGGGTATCATCTCTACAGCTACTAAAATAGTTTTAAAGCCAATTTTTAAAAATAAATTTGTGAAATCTCCTTATAAGATACACTGAGATATTTTAAAACTATTTTGGTGGTTCTTTCAGTGTTGTTTTATAACAAAATTTTGGGGAAAATAGTCAGAAAACATTTGTTATGCATGCTGTTAAACCACTATTTACTTTTTTCTTCTTATGTGTTTCAATTTACAAGTAACCAGTTCCTCAAACTAGAGAAAGATCACATTAAATGTATTATAAATTAAAGTCTTCTAACTTTAATTTAATTTTCTAAAGTATCCAAATATTTAGATCAAGCCAATATTGATTCTTGATGAATGCAGACAGAACAAAATTGTCTTTCTATTCTCATTAAAAGCTTTGGTTTACAAATGGTGAGTATGCTTAAAAACTGCATGCAATTTTGACCTCGAAATTACAAACCGTTAACTTTAAGAGCTTTGTGGAATAACCTCTGAAAACATTCAAAATTCCTGGACATCATCCAGAAAAGCAATTAAAAAATGGCATATGTGGGAGTGGGGGAGTAAAGGGGCCCATAAACTTATGCTGCTAAAACCTTTGCCATAGGGAAAAGAGGCATTAGCTGCATTTAATAACCTTCCATATCCTCACTACAATCACCCCTAGAAAGTTTCTCTTATGTGCATGATAAAGGAAATGCTCCATTCTCATTATAGTTCATTTGTATTGATTTAACACCGCATTACCTTTGAGGGTTCTGATACACTGTATTGAATTTATAGAATTATACAAATTAGAATTGTAGAAGGCCAATTGACTCATCTTGTTCAATTCATTAGTGAAATATTATTTGGTGTAGCATATTATTCAGTGTTTAGTCAAATTTTAAAGTTGTTAACGAACAGTACTTCGGGGAAATGATCTCAGTGATACCAAAGCTTGGGGCATATATTTTTTTATAATTATCCCCATAAAAATTGGTTAACCATATTGTTACCATGGAACTTGACAATGTGGGTAGATTTTTCTCAACATATATGCAGTTTTCCATAAGGAAATTTGCAGCAGAAACATGACATGAGTAACTAGTAAATCTGCACTTTAAAATGGTGCCTATTTTCTTTCTTATTTTAAATTAAATTTATTTTTGAACAATATTTACATGCCTATCCCAGTTTCAACTCCCTCCCCACCTCCCACTCCCCCAATTCCACCCCACCCCTGTCCCCCATCCACTACCCAGAGAGGGTAAGGAGTCCCAAGTAAAGTCAACAAAGTCTGACACGTCATTTTGATTCAGGACTGAGCCCCACACCCCTGCACCATATCTAGGTTAATAAAGGTATACATCCAAAAAGAATGGGTTCCAAATGCCAGTTCAAGCACTAGGCATAAATCCTGGTCCCACTGCCAGTGGCCCCACAGTCTGCCCAAACCACACAACTGTCATCCACATTCAGCAGGCTTAGGTTGGTCCAGAACCAATAAACTCTCAATAGCTCAGATCAGCTATTTCTGTGGGTATCATCAATATGGTCTTTACCCCTTTGCTCATATTATCACTCCTCTTTCTCTTGGACTGGTCTCAAGAAGTTCTGTCCAGTGTTTAGCTGTGTATCTCTGCCTTATCTTCCTTCATGCCTCTGTTTCCATCAGTTGCTGATGAAGGTTCTATGATGACAATTAAGATAATCATCAATCTGATTACAGGGGAAGGCCAGTTCAGGTGTCCACTCCACTATTGCTTAGGGTCTTAGCTGGGGTCATTCTTGTTGATTCATGTGAATTTCCCTAGTGCCAGGTTTTTCCCTAACCCCATAATGGCTCCCTCAATCAAAATATCTTTCCTTGCTCTCAATCTCTGTCCTTTCCCCATCTCAGTCATCCTATTCCCTCATGTTCTCCTTTTCCTTCACCCTTTTACACCCCCTCCATTTCTAACCTCTTTTTTCCCCCACCACTGCCAATTTTCTCAGGAGACATTGGCTATTATCCCTTCCCAGGAAGACCCATGTTACCTCTGAGATTATGGACTATAAAATGGTTGTCCTTTGCTTTATGTCTAATATCCACTTACTAGTGAGTACACACCGTGTTTGTCTTTCTGAGTCTGGGTTACCACACTCAAGATGTTTTTTCCTAGTTCCATCCATTAGCATGCAAATTTCAAGATGTCATTGTCTTTTACCGCTCACCAGTAATTCATTTTGTAAATGTACATTTTCTTTATCCATTCTTTAGTTGAGGGTCCTCTAAGCTTTGTGTTTCTCTCAATTAATTTGATGCTGGCTGACAGCTTGCTGTATATTTGCATTTATTATGTTCATATATGTTCCTTGTAAGCCTGATATCTCCAAGACCTTTATCATGAAGGAGCATTGGATTTTGTCAATGGCTCGAATGAGATGATCATGTGGTTTGTTTTTCTTTCAGTTTATTTATATGATGGAGTACATTGACTGATTTGCATATGTTGAACCATCCCTGCTTCTCTGGGATGAAGTCAACTTGATCATGATTGATGATAAAAACAAATTTTGGATTTGGTTTGCCAGTATTTTATTGAGTATTTTTGCATCAAAGTTCATAAGGGAGATTGGTATGAAATTTGCTTTCTTGGTTGAAACTTTGTGTGTTTTCCGTATCAGGATAACTGTAGCCTCGTAGAATGAGTTTGAGAACATTCCTTCTGTTTCTATTATGTGGAACAGTTTGAGTTTAGGAATAAGCTCTTCAATGAAGTTCTCGGAGAATTCTTTGCTGAAACTGTTGGGCCCTGGGCTTTTCTTGACTAGAAGGCTTTTGATCATTGCTTCTATTATTTTGCAGCTTATATGTCTATTTAAATATTTAAATCTGGTCTTAATTCAATTTTGGTATATGGTACCTATCCAGAACATTATCCATTTCTTTTAAATTTTCTAATTTTGTGGAGTACAGACTTTAAGAGTATGACCTAATGTTTTTTTTGTTTGAATTTTCTCGGTGTCTGTTTTTATATACCCCTTTTCATTTCTGATTTTCATCTTTTGAGTATTCTCTCTCTGCCTTCTGGTTAGTTTGGTATGGGTTTGTCTATCTTGTTGATATTCTGAAACAAACAACTCTTTGTTTCATTGATTCTTTGTTCCTATTTTATTTATTTCAGCCCTCATTTTGATCATTTCCTGTAGTCTACTCCTCTTGGATGAGTCTGCTTCTTTTGTTCTAGAACTTGTAGGTGTGTAGTTAATTCGCTAGCGTGAAATTTCTCCATTTTCTTTAGGTAGGCACTTCATGCTATGAACATTCCTCTTAGCACTGCTTTTATAGTGTCCCATAGATTTGGGTGTATTATGTATTCATTTTTCATTGAATTCTAGGTAGTCTTTATTTCTTTTCTTAGTTCTTCCTTGACCCAGGGGTGATTCAGTTGAGCACTGATCAAGTTCCATGAGTTTGTAGGCTTTCTGAAATAGTGTTGTTGTTGATTTCTAATTTTAAGCCATAATGGTCCAATAAGATACAGGGAGTTCTTCCTTTTTTTTTTTTTTTGTATCTGTTAGGGTTTACTTTGTGACTGAGTATGTGGTTAATTTTAGAGATGGTTCCAAAAGGTGCTGAGAAGTTATTTGTGTGTGTGTGTGTGTGTGTGTGTGTGTGTGTGTGTGTGTTTGTTGAGATATCCTGTATATGTCTATTAAGTCCATCGAGTCATGATGTTTTTTAGTTCACTTATTCTCTGTTAAGTTTCTGTCTGGGTGACTTGTTCATTGCTGAGACTGAGGTGTTGAAGTCTCATGCTATTAGTGTGTGGGGTTTGATGTGTGATTTAACCCATAGTAATGTGTAATGTTTCTTTTACATATGTGGGTTTTCTTGTGTTTGGGGCATAGACATTCAGAATTAAGATTTCATCTTGATGGATTTTTTCTGTGATTGGTAAGAAGTATTTTTCTCCATCTCTTTTGATTGATTTAGTTTGAAGTCTATTTTGTTAGATATTAGGATATCTGAACTTGCTTGTTTCTTAAGTCCATTTGAATGGAAAATATTTTCTCAACCCTTTACTCTAAGTAATGTCTGTCTTTGAAGTTGAGGTGTGTACTTTTTATGCAGCAGAAAGATGAATCCTGTTTTTGTATCCATTCTGTTAATGTGTGTCTTTATTTATTTGAATTTAGTCCATTAATATTAAGAGATATTAATCACCAGTGATTGTTTATTCCTGCTATTTTTTTCATGGTAGTACTTGTGTGTTTCCCTTCTGTGGGGTTTTGCTGGTATGAAGTGTGAGGTTATCTGTTGCCTGTGCAATTTTTGGGAGGTTGGAGTTTTCCTTATAGTATTTTCTGTAAGGCTGAATTTGAGGATAGGTGTGGTTTAAAGATGAAATATAGTCAGGCAGTGATGGTGCACCCCTTTTATCCCAGCACTTGGAAAGCAGAGGCAGGCAGATCTCTGTGAGTTCTAGACCAGCCTGCTCTATAAGAGCTAGTTCCAGGATAGGCCCTAAAACTACAGAGAAACCTTGTCTTGAAATACAAAAAAAGAAAAAAAGATAAAAGGTAATTCAGTTACTTTAACAAAATATAACATTAAAATATTACTGTGTGAAACTGATTCTCTTCTCAGTCACAGGAAATCTACCAATAGCTGCTACAGCATCCCATCTATATCTATATCTACATCTCTCTGTCTATCTCTATGTATGTGTGTATTTCATTATATATTAAAAAACACAAACATATGCATAAATATACACATAAATATGTATATATTTCCACATTTACGATACGGAATCTTCAGAATGTGCCAAGGCAATATTTACAGATTATTATTCCACAAATAACATATTCAAGGCATTTTACTTCAGTAAGTTGAATGAATTCCCCAATGCTTCAAAAATCAGTCTATCTTGAACTTTCTGTAACAAACAGTTGTGTCCCTTTCCTACATTAATAATGGAATTGAAAGTGGAGAAAATGAGACTCTTTTCCAAATTTTGCTGCAATTCATCCTCTAGAAAGAAACACTGGCTTCTGTCAGTGACTCACATCATAATTAATGTCCTCTTCTGAAAGAAATCCAATAGTTACAGAAAGATTTTTTATAGAAATAGACCTTTAAAAAAACAAATAAACTTTTCATTTTAAATTGATAAAATGTTTTCCTGTGAGTTCATTTAGTTCTTTTACTTCTGTACTTTTTGTAGACATGAAATGTTTTGAAATTATTATTTCAAATTTTTATTTCCTCTTGCCTAAGTATGTTATAATTTTTTTAAAGTCTTGTGTTTAGAAAGTTCCTCTTAATATCTTCCTCCTATAAATATATACCTTCATTTTGGTTATAAGTAATCTTGAGGAAGCTTAGCAAAAACTCTCAATGCACTCATTTTTAACAATTATTTTTCACTGACATATTCTGTTGTTGTCCTGCCATCCACAGTAGCTTTTCTACAAATCCATATCTTCTTCTATCCATGTTCTTCATCTTTTGGAGATTATTTCCTTTTGTGCTGTTTGTGCCTTTATTTATTTATTTATTTATTTATTTATTTTGTACAATACAAATGTCCAAAGCCACCTTGAGGAACTATAGGAATGATACCATCTTATTTTGGTTCAAATCATGTTCATTCATTTTTCAGGTGTCCTTTACATCATATTTAATTCTGCCTGATTATTTACACTTTTAAAATTCACAAGTGTGTTTGTGTTGGGAAAAGTAGTATTTTGATGAAGTCCATATAAAGTAGATCTTTATGAAGCATAAAAATATCCATGTATGCTGGAGTAGATGATAGTTTTTACAGGAAATTCTAAATGAATTCTTTCTTTGATTTTGTAGAATTGAGAACTAAGACTGAGAAATAAAAATAAATGTATTTCAATAAATAAAAAGAAAAGAAAACATTGAAAGGCAGTTTCCCACCGAGAAAAAAAATGTTGTATAATTCACAAGTATTACTACCCATGTTCATTTGTTCTCTTTAAATATGCCACTAATTGAAAATTGAGCAGTCACACTATGTAAATATCTGTGCTAGATAGGGGTGAAACATTATTTTCTTCCCCCCAAATATTAATCAAATCTGGAAGATAACACTTCTTCTGAGATATTCATGTCTTCATGTAGTGAACATTTCTTTGCGTCCATTTGCTAAGAACCTATACAAAAAAGCATATAGGAATGACAAAAAGCATTGCTGAAATCCAGTGGAATATTAGCAGAAGATATCACACAAACAGATTGGAACATATGGGAGGGAATTTATTCAGAAGTTGAGCACTGCCAAATGGTATACAAAGGGGCAGGATGCGGGGGTACACATCAATTATCCATGCATAATAGGACAATCATGATTGCAAGGCCAATGTGGGCTACAGAATTGAGGCACTTTCTCACAAAACAAAACAAAAATAAGTAAATGAAAGAATGAATATGAGGCTAGCCATCCAATAAATTTCATATCCCAAATTTTGTCGATTGAAATGATATAATGCCAGATATCAAACAATATTAAGAAATACCTTGTAAAATATTAACTGCTATACATGTCTTAAACAATTTTATTATGAGAGAATATTATTTTTTAGAGAAATGGTCATCCATCAGGAACTATTTCATGCACACAAAATATTTAGTGAGCACCAATTAAAAAGAATCTTAGTTTTGTAAGCAGAAAAAAAATCTCATGTTAAATATCAGAGTACCTAATCTAAACTGATTGCAGCATTCATTTGTGCATGGGACACTTCATAACAATGAAGCAAAAATCTAAAAGGGCAATTATAATCAGAGACTAAGTAACAAATAATCATTTTAAAATCAAAAATGAAAGAAACAGTGGCCATCAAACAGGAAGAAAGCAAAGAGAAGTGGGTGGAAAGTGTGGTATAGAGAAAAGGGAAGGAAGGAAATCATAAGATTATAACTAAAATTTTAAAAATAAAATTATTATAAAAAAAGTATTTTAACAAAGAGTTAAACTGTGGGAAGTGACTAGTGAAAAAGGAGTGATTTGGCTCCCAGAGAGGTAAAATGAAGGACTATGGTCAAAAAACATGTTGATAGAAAAGAAAAAGAGACAAAGAGAGAGTAAGAGAAAAGCAGGGACAGAGATAGAGACACAAAGAGAAAGATAGGAAGTACAAAACAGAGAACACTAGGTAATATCTTTGTAGATGAAGGTCTTTCTGTAATGTTAAAAAAATTGACATCCTTTAAAATGAATATTTTTACTTATGGAAATTTCCTTTACAGAATGGAAATGTATGGTCTGATTTTACTAAAATAGTGGAATATCAAAGAGTCCCTACTAATGTTTCTTGACTGCTCAGCCTAAAGCCTATGTCAAAAGGGTATTTTTAATTATCATAATTTGATCCCATTCAATAATCACACTTCAAAGCTGTAGTTCCTACAAGCATTCCCACTGGAAAGCATTGAATAAACCACATACATCCCAGTAAAGCTTTTACTTCTACCTAGAATTTTCCAGTTCAAATTAATAATTTTGCTGCTGTTGAGAAGTCTTAGCTAAGAGCACTTAGGAGAGGTTCATATAATCTGTGTTAAATTAACGAACATTAAGCTAAATAGTGGTACAGAAAGGAAACAGAGAAAATACAACTCCTGAAAACAGCTTTATTATTTGAAAAGGAATTGTGAAGGTTGCACTGAGGAGAATAGAGTGGTTGGTGAAAATGGGGGGTGTTTAATGTCATACTGTGTTTGGGAAAATTACTCTATCATGAACAGAAAAAAAATAGCTGGGTAAATCTAGGGAAAGCTTTTACTCCTAAAGTAAGCAAGTATTAAAGAATGAAAGGCAAGGAGCAAGTGAAAGGCTTTAAACCTTATAATGGTTCCTATTTTTTTATACAGAAGTCTTGGCAGTGAAACTGATTTGAGCTATAGTTGAAATGTGAAGAAAATGAAAGGATTCTGGGAAGAAGTATATCAAGGACCGAAGAAAAGACAAATCACTCTTCCTAGAAATGGACATTTCTGCCTGTCAACTACAGAACACTGACAGCTGTTTGGATGATGTGAGTTGTAGAGACACTGCTGAGTAGCCAGAGTTCTGCATCTTGGGGGTCACATCTTGTCAAAGGTCACATCTTATTAAGAAAAGCAATACAGTGCCCATATGCATGAACCTACATATACTATATGAATACTACAGAACCTCAGAGGAACGAGTGGCCCTGGCTCTAACCTGGAAGTGGATCATGTTAGGAATCAAGCAAAGGAAAGTTGGAAATGGAATATGGGGCCAGATATTAACACAGTCATTGTTTATCTTAATGAAATTCAGTTAAAATTTCATCCACTCAGATTCTCCAATCATTGCTGACTCTTGTTAACAAATATCTGCTCCTCACTGCAACATAGAAAGGAATTAGCGATGGCCTATAGAATTAAGTTCGGTGCATCCCTCTGCCCATCCAAGCAAGTTTCCTTCTCCATCAAGAAAAAGATGAAAGCATCAGTCCTTGGAGCTGTTGTCAAGATTTACAGACAAATTTATACTTTTACTCATATACTTGCACAAACAAACAGTTTAAATGAGGGCTGGCACATGGGAAAGTTATAGTTATCTAAACATAATCTCTAATAAAGATGCAGAAAACCATGTTTTACTAGCTGCATGCTTTTTAATTCCTTCCCAGTCCGTGTCAAAGGCAGTTATTAATCAGAGGGTGGCAAAGAAATTTTGGACAGCTGGAATTCAGTAGTGAGTTCCTGTTTCACAAACACACACACACACACACACACACACACACACAGAGAGATAGAGAGAGAGATAAGCTACAGAGAGAAAGAACAAAACATAACGAAACCAAAAACCAAAAAAAAAAGAGGGGTCAAATATTGCTCTAGATATCTTTATTTTTCCATTTCTGCAATTCAAACTGTCATCCTTCTAATCATATGAGCTAAGTCAGGAAATATCTATCTTTCCTAACTTATTGTGTGATTGGCATTTCCTTAAGATACTCTTTATACTACATCTTCGTTTTATTGTAATTCTTCTTATTCTTTATACCCCCTTTGCATGATGTAATTCTATGCAATATAATTCTTTTGTGTCCCCTCATTGCATTTTAGTTAGTCTTTTCCCAGATACAACCAGCAAAACATTACAACACAAATGCAGTCAATGTGAACCTAATGTCATAGACAAAGGATAAAATAATTAAAATGATCACAATGCCATCATAATTATGGCTTACCTTTTATATCTTTCTTCTACTTTTTCTAATTATTTTTGTGATTGTTCTTTTCTATCTATGTAATAATAGATAATTTTAAATGTACTTTATAAGACCAAGGGAAAATATTACAAATTGATTTTTAACACCACAATGATGAACATAAAAGAAATCCATAAAGTTTCCTTTCTCATTATTTATATTATTTCTTTTAGAATCATAAAAGGATTTTGAAATTAGAAAAGCCACTGGGTTATTTAAAAATTAGAATTGTGTAGTTGTGATTTTAAAAGCTGCACAAGGCTCATTAGAGGTTAGATATATAGCACAGCTACAAGAAACAGCATATCCTAAGCAACTCAAATTATCATCCATCTGTTCATGTGAATAGCCAGTAACAGGAAGCTTTCTTCCACACATCTACACAAGGACCAGTGACAAAAGATCACTGAGCAATACAGCATCATACTTTAAAGAATTGCATTCATCTTATCGTTTTACAAGTCGATATTAATGTACTCTCAGTGGATTAGAAACACATCCTTCAGTTTCCAGTGTTTTCTGGTAACTACATATGTAAAATTAATTGGTTTGTGTATACTTCTCAAACATATGACACTCTGCAACATACCTTGGTTTATAGAAGCACTTTATTATTTTATACATAACTGTATTTATAGGTTATGCTTGCATTTTTGCATGATCTTCTTCTATCTGACTCCCATCCAATCTCTCTCTACTTTCACTTGTAAATAAACCAATCACTGACATCAATCCTGACCCTCAAGTTTTAGCTTAATTGTACCCAGAAAAATATTCGCTCCACATCAGGCCTTATACAAATCTACCAAGATCAATACATACACACATACACACATGTGTGTATTGTATTGTATTATATATTGGTATATTTATAGTACATAATATAAGTTCCTGCATTCATACAGGGTTCAACTTGAATTTTACTAAACTATGATCATTCCTAATTTTTTTTTATTAAGACATATCATTTCTGGGCTAGATGACAGGTTTCAGAGGTTAAGAATATTTACTTCTCTATAGATGTCCTAAGTTTGGTTAACTGGATGAAATCATAGCTCACAACCTATTGGAATTCCAATTCTATGAATTCCAATGTCCTCTTCTGAATTCTATGGACACCAGTACCACATATGTTGTATATATATATATACATACATACAAAACATTCATTCACATAAAGTAGAAATAGATATTTAAAAATATGTTATTGCACATTATAAGATGAGATTATCAATTAGCATTATCTTCTAACATTTTAGTGTACTATGCCTATTATATGTTATCATGCACCATATAGATTTTAATGCTTATTAGCTCTTATTATTCACTAAACTATTTGTTTAAAAAATTCCAGTCATTTATATTTAAAAATAAATATCTATATTTGCTCATTAACTTATTTTTATGAGAGTAGAAAAGAGGGATTTTTTTTCTTTCTTGATAAAAATTCTAATAAACATGAATCCAAATAAATTTGTTTCCTTGGGATATTTTAGTTTTATTCACTAACAAACATTATACCCTATAAATTTTTCTCATTTTTGGGTAAAATGTCTATATTATTTTTCTCTGATATGGAGTAGGAATACCAGATAATCACTTCTGCATCTCTTTTGTATCTTCCATTTCTGCTACAGCAGATATTTGAGCATGACATTGGGCAGCATCTCTTGCAACTATGGGTAAGTGACTATTTTGATACATCACTCTTCATAGCTAATGTAGAAGCAAGTGCTTGTTTCATCCTGTCACTTGGGCAACGTAGAGATGGTACAGTATCTCCACAATGGTACAGTAGAGGCATGTGACTTTGTTACATTATGTGCCACATGTGACCTATTTTGCACACCAAACCTCTAATGAGACTGTCAGAGAAATAGATATCTAGAACTTTGATTTCAGAATTGTTTGTTTCAATAGAGAAATCTGACACCCAAGACAATGATAATAGGGATGTGTGGTGTGGGGACTTCTCTGTAAGGACAACAGTATGGTGTCTGTATCCCCTCAAGTGGTTGTGGATTCTTTCCTAGTGATGTGGATTTTAAGGTTGGTTATACATCTTCCCAGAAATTATAGGTTTACAGATGATAGCATAAGACAAAGAAAAGAGAGTTTCTGAATAGCAAGAGTAGATACCAAGAAACAGATTGTTATCAATCAAACTTCTAGCCTAGAGGCTTGTTTATATTGTCAAAGCCACAGTGAGGCATGGGGATGTGAGCTGGTCAGTCCAATGGGCCCACTCATGATGTGGCTAGGGGGCTCTCAGTTTAGATATAGCTCAATTGCAATTTCTAGACAATAGTACTCACCACTATCAGTTGAATTTAAAAGAAAATCAAAGAACTAAAAGACAGCAGAAAACATATCTGTCTTCTGGCATTTCTAACCCTTGACTGAGACAGAATCAAGAATGGTATTCAGTTTCTTGACAGTGTTAATAGTCAGAATTACTGCTTTCCCAAGTGTCTACTTTAATCTGCCTGATTAGTTTCTGTCTCCTGATCCCTAAAGGAAGATCATGAGTTCATGGTAGTCTTTGGCTACAATATTTTGAAAATAGATAAAATAAATTGGTCAAGATTGTTATGGTATGTGTGTATGTATATGTAAAGAAATATGGATAGGCAAATAGATTAGCTAGATATATAGATTTAGATAAACAATTCAATGACAGAAAATAGACTGAAGGATGATTAATAGACAGACAGATAGATAGATAGATAGATAGATAGATAGATAGATAGATAGATAGATGGATAGATAAATATATGATAGGTAGATAGATAGATGATAGATAAATAGTTAATATAGATTTATAACATATGTACAAATTTGATGAAACTAACCACATTATATTAGGAAGAGGATAGTGATACTAACTTTATTTAAATTCTAAAATGCACTTTTCCATATAATATATTCTGAATATGGCTTTTCCTCTTCCAACTCCTCCAATATCCTTCTAAGCTCCCCCCATACAAATCCACATTATTTTGTTCTTTCACATACTAGAATGCAAACAGGAATCTAATAATAGTAATAAACAAAATAAAATTAAACAAACTGTAATTGGATAAACAAAGTAACAGGAGAAAAAAGACAAAGAATAAAACACAAGAAATACATATAGGCATAGAGACACACAAGCAGGCACAAACAGAAATCCCATAAAAAACAACACAACACTGAAAGCCATAATACATACACAAAAGATAGGCAAGGAAAAGAATATAAAAATAGTGCTCAAGGAAGTCAAGACGATGAGGGTTCACCCACTGAGACAGTTTGCCTGAGCTCATAGGAGCTCACCAACTCCAAATGGACAGGGAATGAATGAGCATGGGATCAATCTCGTCCCTCTGAATGTGGTTGACATTTGGGGCAGACTGAGGGGCCAATGACAATGGCACTGGGATTTGTGTCTACTAAATGTACTTGCTTTTTGGGATCCTATTCTCTTTGGATTTATACCTTGATCAACCTGGATATATTGGGGAGGGCATTGGAGTTTTTCAGTGCAGGGTGCCTTGACCTCTCGTAAGACTGGAGGGAGTGGGGGAAAAGGATGTGTGGAGGGAGTGGTAGGAAGGGAGGAAGTAGGAATTTTGATTGGTATTTTTTAAAGTACTAAATTAAAATAATAATAATAAAAAAGAAGTAGCTTAATTAAAAAATAGTGCTCAGACAAAGAATTATAAAAATGGAACCTCTAAAATTGCCTGTGAATTTGTTTTGTGTTGGCATTCTAATATTAAGCATGTGGTCTGTCCTCAAGAGTAGGTTATGGCTTCTGTAAAGCAAAGGATATGGTTAACAAGACAAAATGATAGCCTACAGAACGGGAAAAGATCTTTACCAACCCCACATCAGACAGAAGTCTGATCTTCAAAATATATGAAGAAATCAAGAAATTGGTCATCAAAAGAACAAATAATCCAATAAAAAATGGAGTACAGGTCTAAACAGATAACTGTCAACAGAGGAATCTAAAATGGCTGAAAGACACTTAAGGAAATGCTCAGTATCCTTAGTCATCAGAGAAATGCAAATCAAAACAACTTTAAGATTCCATCTTACAGATGTAAAAATGGCCAAGATCAAAAACACTGATGACAACTTATGCTGGAGAGGTTGTGGGGAAAAGGGAACACTTCTGCATTGCTGGTGGGGATGCAAGCTCTTACAACCCCTTTGGATGTCAGAGTGACAATTTCTCAAATAATTAGGAAGCAACCTTCCTCAAGACCCAGCAATACCACTTTTGGATATATATCCAAAGGATGCTCAATCGTGCCACAAGGACATGTGCTCAACTATGTTCATAGCAGCCTTGTTTGCCATAGCCAAAACATAACCTGGAAACAACCTAAATGCCGCTCAACTGATGAATGGATAAGGAAAATGTGGTACATTTACACAGTGGAGTACTACACAACAAAAAAAATAATGACATCTTGAAATTTTCAGGCAAATGGATGGAGCTAGAAAACACCATTTTGAGTGAGGTCACCCAGATCCAGAAAGACAATTATCATATGTAGTCACTCATAAGTGGTTTATAAACATAAAACAAAGAAAACCAGCCTACAAATCATAATCTCAGAGAACCTAGACAACAATAAGGACTGTAAGAGAGACATACATGGATCTAATCTACATGGGAAGCAGATTAGAAGACAAAATCTCCTGAGTAAACTGGGAGCATGGGGATCTTAGCAGAGGGTTGAAGGAGAAGCCAAGTCTCTATAGCTGATAGGAATAATCTGATGTTCAAGATTAAATTTAGAGAATTTTTGTTAAATTTAATGTTGCAAACCCTAAGACATTATCATACGAAGTTAGAAAAATATTCAATCACACAAGGTATATGGGCATGGACTACAAAGAGATGTGATAAAAATCAGTAAGAGAAAAAGAGTCACTGTGAGTCTATCCTTAAAGTTACAGTCTGAACTTAACAAAGAAATCCACTCTGCATCAGTCTGAATCAATGGCTCATTAAGAACCTTTTAAGGGGAAATCAATGCATTTTAACCACTCTCTACTGAAAATGCATGGGCCACTTCAGCAAGCACTTACCCTTCTTTTATAATACTTGTGTTTACATGTTTTCTCCCTACTTTGCTACTATGATTATTTAGTAGGTAAAGAGAATGATCCCATTGTTCCTACATTTGGATTTAGATTTTAAGCATTTTAATTTTTACATCTTTGCAAGCTGTTATTTATTAAACAGAATTAGACTAAAAGGTGCTACTTTATTTACAACTCAAATCATACAGTGCCTACTCTTGCCATATATTTCCAAACACAATTCTTTCCATCATAAATATGCAGAAAAAAAACAGTACAGCTATAATGAATACATATGGGTACTTTGGAATAAAAGAAAATTTTAATTTAAGATATTCAAATCTTCTAAATGTGAAATACTGTTTTATTTAATCAACTTTACTGATTTTTAGTCATTTTTAAAATCAAGTAAAAACTTAGAATTCATAATTGATATATTTAACAATGTTGTATGTACCATAAAAAGCATTAAAAATGAGAACCGCTAATGCATTACTTGCTCTTAATATATTTCAAATAAATTTAAAATCAGGCATATTAAAACTTGAATTATAGGGTACAGAAGAGAGTCCTCTGGTGCAGGAGAATTGTCTGTATTCTGTCAATCATGATTTAAATAAATGCTGATTGGCCATTAGCCAGGATGTATAGGTGGGACAACCAGACAGGAAGTAGAGGCGGAGCAGGGAGAATTCTGGGAAGCAGGAAGCTCCCTTGGCATTCCTGGGAGGACCACTGAAGAAGCAGGATGTGACCTGCCCAGCTGAGAAAGGTAATGAGACATGTGGCTAACATAGATAAGGATAATGGGTTAATATAAGCTACAAGAGCTAATAAGAAGCCTGAGCTAATGGGTGAATAAATTTATAATCTTCTGGAGACTTCTGTGTGATTTTCTCTGGGACTAAATGGCTGGGGAACCGGGCAGGATATAAACTCCAACAAGCCAGTCCTCATGCTGCAGTCCTCTGTGATAAATGAGTAAGTACTACACTTCTGTAGAACTGAAATTCAGTTTCTCACACTCACCCCAGATTAATCACCACTACCTGCTACTCCAGTTTAAGGGAACCTGAATCTTTTCTGGCTTCTGTTGGCACCTACACTCACATGGGCACACACACACACACATACACACAGGCATGCAGGCACACACACATGCTTGCATTCTCAAGCACACAGTAAAAATAAATATTTATTTATTTTAAAAAAACTATCTTTTCTCATTTTCTATACCAATCTCAGTTTCCATCTCTCTTTTCCTCTCATTCCTCCACCTCCCCCCACACCTATTCCTCAGAGAGGGTAAGGCTTCCCATGGGGAATCCACAAAGTCTAGCACATTGCTTTGATGTCCCCAGCTAGGCACTTGGGCAGCAGAGGAGAGGGTGCCTGAACTGGCCTTGTCCCATTGTCACACTGATGAATATCTTGAATATCACCATAAAAATTTCATCTGATGGATGGAGATGAAGACAGAGACCCACAGCCACATCAGAGCAATAGACGGAGCTCCCAAGGTCCATTTGAAGAGCAGAAGGAGGGAGAAGATAAGCAAGGAATTCAAGACCGCAAGGGGTTGGTCCACCCACTGAGACAGTGTGCCTGAGCTAATGGGAGCTCACCAAATCTAGCTGGACCAGGACTGAATGAGCATGTGATCAAACCGGACTCTCTAAATGTGGCTGCCAATGGGGATGGACTGAGAAGCCATCGATAATGGCAGTAGGACCTGTCTCTTCTGCATGTATTGGCTCTTTGGGACCATAGTTTACTTGGATGCACACCTTCCTAGGCTGGGATGGAGGGGGGAGGGCCTTGGACTTCCCACAGAGCAGGGTACGCTGCCCTTGCTTAAGGATGGAGGGGGCGGGAGGAGGGTTAGTTGGGGAGCAAGAGGGGAATGGGAGAAGGGGAGGAAAGGTCAATATTTGAATGGAAAAATAAAAATATTAAAAAGAAAACTTCAATTATAAAGAAGTGAGCATTTCTATTGAAACACTATTTTTTATATAATCTATAGACAGAATCAGTAAAAAAAAATTGACATGAAATATTATGCCTTTAAAATTTTCCTAAACAGTAATTTACAATTTAATAATTGAAACTTAGAGAAACTAGTCAATAGTCAAAATATTTACAAAGGGACAATAGATCTTGATATTTTTATCTTAGTAAAATATGTCACTTTACTTCTTATAAATAATTTATTGAGATCCCTTATAATTAGTACAAAAGTCAGCACTATGTGCTGTCATCACCACCAATTCTAGAACTTTCATTCACTTTCTAGTTACATTTCTATTAACGTTCAATTCTATCCCATCCTTCTAAATCTACCCAGCTTTCCATTGGCTACAGATACTATGTGTTACCTAATCTTCTTTCTACTCTGTGAATTGACTAACTTGGACATGTCACATGAACAATATTACCCAGCATGTGAACTTTATTTCTGGTCACTTTGCTTCATCTGCTTAACATATAGTTTAAAATTCCATCTGTGTTATACCATATAAGCCATTCTTGTTTTTGACTTGACATCATGACATTGTAAATACTACTAAGACCTGAGTTGATTAAACCAGCAAAGATCAGCAAACATGGTAGAAATAGAAGTGAAAAATGTAGGAGAAATGGAGGATGGTGAAAGTGATGCATCCACAGTTATCACACTTATGAACTCACATAACTTATGGTTACCTGCACATGACACACTTAGCCAAAATAATATCATATATGTGGTAGATTATCTTTAAGCTCTGGCCCATACTGAGGAGCTATTTGCAGTGTGTAGATGTTTGAGGTAGGAAAACCTTTCCTTCTTGAAGATGTGACCGATGTTATGCTTTCCATGATCTAGGAGGTACTCACATTCTCATGTACATGGAGAACGTTATATGGACTTGGTTATCAAAATATCAAAGCCATGAAGGAAGTTGGAAAAAGGTGCTTGAGGGTTATGAGGACAGTTGAACCTCACAAAACTTTGGATAGATATGATCATTTATTGTATTCTCATATGAAATTTCTGAGAATTTTATAAACGTGACTGTTACTATAGCTTACTGTAGGCTACAAAGTTGCTATAGGTTTAAGGGCTTGTGGGGGAGAACATTAGTTGCTTTCAGAAGATTCTGCCTGTTGGTGTGCGTCACTTTGACCCTATCACTTCCAATGGTGATGGTACTACTCTGTACCAACAACTCCAACTAATGCTTCATAGAGCATTCGTTTATTTCTACTTGTTAACTGATGGTCAGTGTTACATTTCTTTCTCCGAACAAACATGAGATCCATTGGAAGGCTCCCTGTGAACATCAAATTTCATACGTGTTCTCAAACACATTCCAGATAAGACTACTGTTGCTGAATCTCAGGCTACTCCTGTTGTCAAATAGTTTGACTTATTTGGATTAAGCAATGCATTAATGCATGTCCCAATAGTTTTTCATAAATGACACAGATCACAGAGAGTTGACAATGGAGAATATGAGATAGAATAGCATTGTAATACATTAGGACACAATACTACAAAAGATATCATTTAAGCATCATGACAATTTTGAGGTTAAAATTTGAAAATTGGTAGAGACTTTGAAAGATTTCTGCTATATCAAGTATTTGCATACCTGTAAGCCTTTCTATCAGTGTTTTTTCTGACTCAAACCACAAAAATAAAACAACTGCAAGTCTCTTAATTTCTGTAAAATTTCTGGCTTCTTATTAACCCAGGAATTCTGTCTTCCATCAAGGACAGCTATATATGTCACTTGGCACATTTTGCAGCCACTAAAAACCTAACGTGTTGCAGAATATTATTTTAAAATGTGTTGCTTTTTTATGCTGTGGTACAATTATTTAACAAAGTAAAGATGCTTTTTCAAATGCTGCATTTGTTTAACTATGCAGTTGTGATGCTTTGCCTTTCTAAAACACCTGTTGGTCTAATAAAGAGCTGAATGGCAAATAGTGAGGCAGGAGAAAGGAAATGTGGGGATGGCAGGAAGAGAGTATAAAGAGAACGAGGAATCTAGAGAGGAGGTGCAAAGAAGGAGC
The DNA here is from genome assembly GCA_004026605.1 of Ondatra zibethicus. Taxonomy (NCBI): domain Eukaryota; kingdom Metazoa; phylum Chordata; class Mammalia; order Rodentia; family Cricetidae; genus Ondatra; species Ondatra zibethicus. The sequence continues at coordinate 41,156 of PVIU01008352.1, forward strand.
AAGCTAGGACAAGAAGAGGAGGATGTCACGGGCCAGTCACTCAGCCACCCAGTCAGCCAGGGAGAAAGAAGTAAAGAAAGGTATACAGAAATAGAGAAAGATGAAACCCCAGAGGCAAAAGATAGACAAGATCATTTAACATAAAAAAATAAGCTGGCTAGAAATAAACCAAGTTAAGGCCAGGCATTTATAAGAAGGAAAAAGTCTCCATGTGTGATTTGTTTGGTAGCTGAGTGTTGGGCCCCCCAAAAAGCAAAGAGCCAAAAGAGTAGAAAGAATACAAAAAAAAGCAACACTATTATCCACTTTTACCAGTCTCATTATTGCTACAAAAATATTTAATTTGTTCTTAAGAAACACCAATTTCTGACTACATCTTTAAACTTTTTTTTATTGAATGTCTTAACACACTAAGCATATATTTTAATTTACTTTATAAAGTCTGTATTGTAGAATCTCCAATGCAGAAATAATAGAAAGAATGGTTTTTCCAACTAGAAGTCCAATAGAAACAGTCTGAGCAGAGTTTTCAGAGATATGGAAGAAACAGGGAGAATTTAATGAGAGCCATACTCAGCTCCCGTGCTTTGGGAACCTGTGCACATGCTATGTAAGAGCTATGGTTGGTGTAGATTCATGGTAGGGGAAAATTGTGAGTTCCTTGTCTTTGCTAGAGGGAGGAAAAAAAAAACCATAATGTCCCCAAAGAGTAATTGCAGACTCTAAGCCTTACATAAATCAGCCAGCCATCAGCGGATATATTTCTAGTTCCAGGAATTTAAACACAACTTCAGATCAGTCACTGGCTAGCCATGAAATGACCTTCATGCATGAGAGACATCTTAGAGTAAACAAGCCACAAAACTGAACTTGCTTTGCAGATTTTTTTTCTTCTCTATTTAGTTATTGTGGATCAGAGAAATATATGCTGAACTCTATCAAGTGCTGTGTTTTGTTTTGTTTTTATACATTTACTGATAGGGTCAGTGTGTTATTTTCCTCTTTATTATTCTTCTAATGACACTTTATTTTTCATGTTAAGTCACCCTTGGTTTCCAGGAATAGCTTCATCAAGTTGTTGTAAGTTAATCTTTTCAAATTGCATTGGATTTAATTTTATAATTACTTGCTGTTGATTATCCACATTATTTCATGGTGGATGTAGAGTAAGTATTTTTGTTGGCTTGTTGGTTTTTCAAGACGGGTTCCTCTGTAACTTTGGAGCCTGTCCTAGTTCTTGTAGACCAGGCTAGCTTCAAACTCACAAAGAGCCACCTGCCTCTGCCTTCTGAGTGTTGGGATTAAAGGCGTGTGACACCGCTGCCCAGCAATAATTTTTTAAGCATTTTTATTTTAAATTCCAACCTGATCTTCTGAGCTTATTTAAGTATTGCTGTCATTTTCATTCTAATAATATAGTTTGTGAAATATGAATTACATCTTCTTGAATGGTTTGTAGAATTCATTAGAACATATAACTAGGTCTATAATTTTTGGAAGGCATGAAGGGAATTATTTTAGTACACACACTTCTGGCCAGTTATATAGATCCTCAGGCATAAGTTTTAAATTTTTTTGGACTTTGGTAAATTGATCACTTTAAAGCTGATTTTTGGATTTATTAATGTGGATATTTTTTACTAAATGAAGATCTATTGGATCTGTACTAATGTTATTTCCTTTATGTAACTTGTGTTCATAAATTTGTAATTTGTGTTTTCAATTACTTGTGTTTGCCATTGATAAATATAGCAACAGGACAAATTTAATGAAAAAAATTAAAGAGAAAGTTTTGATTTCAATTCTTTTTATTTGTATTTCAATTATTATTTCTTTCTGCTTTTTATCCACTTACATCGTTGTTGTCATTGTTTGCCTTTGTATTTGTTGTTGTGCTGGTGGTGGTTTTTGACTCATTTAGGACACTTTCTTGGACCTTTAAGGTTTTCTGAGATGATTAACTAATATTGTACACTTGAACTCTTAGCACATTCTGGAATGTAAGAGCTAAAGCCTCATGCTGTGTTGTCATCCCCATTATGGAAAATTGTGTGTGTGTTTGTGTGTGTTCTGGAGTGGTATATGCACAGGACTATGCAAGTCCATTCATGCTGAAGACAAAGGAAAATGTTGATTTCCTTTAGGATCTCTTGATGACATCACCTTTTGACTAACCTGACTGACTAGTGAGCTGAGATTGATTGATAAATTTTGGCCCCCAATGTTAGAGGAATAGGAAAATGGAGCCACACCTGGTAGGATTTGTTGATACTATATATTCTAATCTAGACCTTTATGCTTGCGTATCAAGTAATCTTAATCTCTGAGTCATCATGCTAGGACTTGGTTTTTATCTTTCTTTTCACCTCACCCTTAATCTCTGGAATTTATTTATTTATTAATTAATTACTTATTTATTATGGTGGGAAAGTTGGGTATACTCTGGCATTTATGTAGAGGCCAGAGGGCAAACTGCTAGAATCTGTTCTTTCCTTCTACTATGTGAATCCCAGGAATACAATACAGATGATCATGCTTGATTGGCAGCAGGCACCCTGACAGATAGGCACTGGTCTATCTGGAGCATTTAATAAATAATATAAGTACAAATTATTTTGAAATTTTCAAATGTTTATCAGCTATTTATTCTGGTTTTTCTCTTTTTTTCAATTCAGTAAGTACTGAATATCATCTGTGTTTTTATTTTCATTTAATTTAAAATAGAGATTTATTTTAAAAATAATCTTTTATTTAAAATTTAATTTTAATTTAAAAATTTCTAATTAAAAGAAATCTTTTTTTCATCTTACATACCAATCCCAGTTCCCATTCCCTCCCCTCATTCTCATTCCTCTACCTAATCCCCCACCGCACCCCCAAATCCACTCCTCAGAGAGGGTCAAGGACATTGGTTTGGGGAAAGTCCAAGGTTCTCCCTACTATATCTAGGTTGAGCAAGGTATCCATCCAAAGAGAATAGGATCCAAAAGAGTCAGAAAAAACGGTAGGGATAAATTCTGCTGCCACTGACAGTTTCCCCACACTCTGCCCCAGCCATACATCTATCGCCCACATTCAGAGGGACTTGTTTGGATCTATATTGTTTCCTTTTCTTTCCGGCTGGAGTTGGTGAGCTTCCATTAGCTCAGGTGTCCCCATCATGGTATTGACCTCTTTGCTCATATTCTCACTCCTCCCACTCTTCAACTGGACTTTAGAAGCTCAGTCCTGTGCTCTGATGAGCATCTCTGCCTGTTTCCATCAGCTACTAGATGAAGGTTCTATGGTGATATTTAAGATATTCATCAGTCTGACTACAGAGCAAGGCCAGTTAGGGCACCATCTCCTCTGTTGCTTAGGGTCTTAGCTGGGATCATCCTTGTGAATTCCTGGGAGTCTCTCTAGGTTTCTTGCTGTCCCCATAATGGCTCTCTCAATCAAAATATCTCTTTCTTTGCTCTCATCTCTGTCCTTTCTCCATCTCAACTTTCCCATTCCCTCAAGTTGTCTCCCCCCTCCCCTTCTCCCTTTGTCTTCCCCCTCATCCTCCCTACTTCTCCCACCATAATGCTCCAAAATCTTGTCTATTTCCCCTTTCCAGATGAATCTATGTATGGTTTTTTAAGGTTCATCTTGTTACTTAGCTTCTTTAGGATCATGAACTATAGATTCAATATCATTAGCTTCATAGCTAGTATCCACTTATGAGTGAGTACATACCATGTTAATTTTTCTGGGTCTGAGTTACCTCACTCAGGATATTGTTTTTCTAGTTCTATCCATTTACATGCAAATTTAAAGGTGTCATAATATTTTTACTGCTGAGTAGTACTCTAATGTGTAAATGTGCTACATTTTCTTTATTCATTCTTTGGTTGTGGGACATCTAGGTTGTTTCCAGGTTCTGGCCATTACAAATAATGCTGCAATAAACATAGTTGAACAAGTGTCCTTGTAATATGATTGAGCATCTTTTGGGTATATGCCCAAGAGTGGTATTTCTGGGACCTGAGGTAGGTTGATTTAAATTAGTTTTAATTCATTTTAAATCAAAGTACTTCATATTTTACTTCTTTAATGTCTGCCTTAGAATATATGCAACCTTTTGGTATATTCAGTTTAACTAAAACACATTTGTATTCTGTTGTAACTATGGAGAACATTCCATAAGTATTAATTGGGAAAAATTCTGTGGATAATTTGATTCAGTTGTGTCAATATCCACATTAACTTCTGTCCCCTAATTCCATTGAATAATATTATTGTGTAGAGCTTTGTGACTCTTCCAACAGTTCCTGCTCTCCCACACCCTAACTTTCACAAGGATAGGTTTCTTGACATTCTTCCCAGTTTCTATAAGAACACCAGAGAATAATTATAGAGAAAAGAACCTTACTGAAAGAAACAGTGACACCATCAATTCTCTGCAGACACTGCAGCTTGCTGCATTCTTCCATTTTACTATGTCTCCAACAACTGCTAATAACCAGCCTCAGTCTTCCTGCCTCCTTTGGCTATGCCTGTGCAAAGGGACAGAGCTGCTCCCCCTCAGGTTACCCCTTTCCCAAAGTTTTGACTGACTTGCTCTTGTTTTAGTCAAAGTCACAATAAATTCACAAGTTGCAAAGTATTTCCATTTTGTGTGATTTTAGCCTGGTACCTTGTGCTTTCAAAATTCCTGGAGGAATTGCAAGTCTCAAAAATTTCCTGTATACAGATCATGTGTTGAAAACTCAGTCATCTATGCAGTGATATATTCAGTATATATGATGAATAGTTTTTATTTGCCTTTGTCGGAGTGTAAACTCTTGGGGCTGTTAATTTTAGTTATGAATTCTTTATTTTACAGCAACTTTAACTGTACAAACTGAGTTTTAATTTATAGTATCATTTTAGAAATGACATTATGCTGTTCTGTATTGCCTTCTGATATTGTTATGAAGTACCCTAACCTAAAGTAACTTGGAGAGGAAATGGTTTATTTGGCTTTCCAGTCAAGGTCACAAACCATCACTGACTAAAGACAGAGCAGTAACTCAGGACAAGAGTTCAAGCAGGAACTCGGAGACAGCAACCTTGGAGAAACTGTCTGTTGGCTTACTATCTGTGTTGCTGGCAGAGGCTCATCTTTAAATAGCTTTTTTAAACAGCTCAGGACCACCTGCCTAGAACAATTATGATCTAAACAATTCTTCAGTTCAGGATCCTTTTCTCAGATGACTCTCCACTGTATTAAGCTGATAGGCAAGGCTAACCAAATGCATAACATCTAATATATAATTATATATGTATATATATATATATAATCGCATGTCTAATTAGGTTCAAGTTTCGTCATGTTTCTCATTCATTCTACTTTATCTTGAATTACTTGATTGAATTTTACATAAAAACTGAACTATCCTTGAATGCCCAGAATATTTTTGAATATTTTAAAATATTTCTGCATTAGAGTTTTAAGTATTTCTTTGAAATGTCAGGGCTGAAATTATTGTAATGTTCTTCTTGAGCAATTCTGTAAACATTGCTTCCTTAGCACAGGTTTATTTTCACCCTACGCTTTAGATTAGTTGAACTGTCATAAGATTTATTTCTTATAAGTAAGGTGTTAATAAGAAACCAATAAAAAGCTCCAGGTCTGCTGACTTTTAAGCACAGGTGTTTAATAACTCCTGCAGTGTCTTTGCTAGTCCCTGAACCATTCTGTATTTCTACTTTTTGCTTTGCCTCTTTTATTAATTTTTATTTAAAAGAAATTCCCTTCTGATTTGATTTTAAACATAACTTTAAAAATTAAAGAATATGTTATAAAACTTACAATGTATTTTTTTAATTTTTATGAAAAAAATTTAAACCACTCATTATAAATGATTTGTTTAAAGTAGACCTTCATAACATAACTCTGGGGTTGAAGATTTGACCAGTGACTTACTATGAAGGAAGTTCTGGATTCAAAATTTAATAAAAATATAAATACTTTTTTATAAATTTCTGAAAATCATATTTCATTTCTTTTTCTGTTTTCTTCATTATTGTTGAGTTACAACATCTAAAGATATATGTACACAATAGTCATAATGTCAGTTGTTTTAATCCTGATAGCCTTTCATTTGTCCTTATGAGAATTATTGGGTAAACATCAGTGGGTGTCTGAGGAAATTTTGGAAGTGCCTTGTGAGGGTACATAGAATTTAAAAAGATAGAAGCAGGATAGAATTACTGGGCCTACCATGTCTTCCTTTATGTTGGATTCTAGAGGCATATTTGAATGGGGGACAATATTATATGGAAGTGTACTGTGGGAGCTCCTTCAGCACCTTCAGCAAATATCCTTTAAGATACCATGCCCACCATAAATGCAGATGTAAAGTGTATGTTCCCTCTTTTGCTTCTGACTCTCCTTCTGACAGCTAGACTCTGTTCCTGTTCCCCATTCATGCAGAGGACTGTGATCTAGGACAGTGATCTGTGATTCTCCCTAAACTAAATGACTCTTTATTATACATAATTCTGAACTAGTGTGGAATAATTTTGTATCTTCCACCATAATCTGGTGCCTGAATGTGGGGACCAGTGTACACTTTTTTTGGATCAGCCTACCACCTGCATGGCACCTTGGGCACTGACTGTCCCACCCATGGTTCTACCTGGCCCTAAATGCAGCAGGCTGCTACTTAGAGCTCCCCAGCTGGTGATCCACATGCTGCCTCTCTGTGTGCTATGTGTTAGCCCACACACTGCTGCCTATGATCCCCGTGCTGTACACAGTCTGCAACTCACACTGACAGAAAACTTTGAGTTTTCTCTTTTTCCTGAGCCCCAACTCTCAGGATCATTTGATTGTCTTAATAACTGCTCTTAATTTGTTAAACAAATCATATTTTGCAGTACCTAACTGAGCAACACGTGCTATTCACTGCTGCTGGTGTCTCTTGGCCACGTGGCTGTAACTATGACACCTGCTGGCTGATAATAATTATTACACCTACTCCAATTCATTGTAAATGACCTGACAATAGGTAAGATCTGAAAAACTACAAAAAATTACTGATAACATCCAGGAGTTCAATGATTATTTTGCTTATACTATGGAAAATATTCTGCAAGGCTTATGCAATTTTCCTTCTACATCCCTTTATTTGATTCTAGAAATTAGCTTTGTTTTCAATATTATCACATTAAAAAGTGGTTCAATACTATGGAGAGGGATGGCATCGATTTGACAAAATTATCTGAAAGAATTTCTGCTATGGAGTTTAACTATCAGAATCTTTTGAAAAGTTATGATATGTCCAAAGATGAGACATTATCTTTTCCCGGACAAATTTCATAACTTGGAATCCTCAGTGAGGACATTAAAACAGAACATTGGACAGGAGATTCAGACTTTTAATAGGCAGTAGCAAAAAGAATTGAAAAGATTGAGGAATTTATTGAAATTGATGAGCAGAGAAAGAAGATACAAGGACAGGATTTAGCCTCATCAGTTCGTGCCAGACCCGGAGATGACTTACATAGACTTTCAGCTACATATCTGATAATTTCTTCGGAAAGACCATCTGGCACAAAGTACCCTAAAGTAGTCAAAAATATGCATGGGAACCAATATGTATGAGGGACTTAAAAGGAATAAAACAAGCAACAGTTTCTTATGGCCTACATTCACCTTTTGTCAGAGAAATGGTGAAAACCTGGGCTTCAAGTACTAAGGCTATCCCACACAATTGGCTTCAATTAATCTCAGTGGTCCTAGAAAATGAACCTCAGCTGCTTTTGGAAGTGTTATGGGAGAGAAGAGGTATAAGTTTTAGATCACCAGGAGAAAGCAAAAGAATTTGAGACTTCCCAAGATCAAATTCTTGGCAAGGGTCCTTACTTTCATCCTCAGCAACAGTCTCGTTACAATGAATGCACCTTGTTCCTATGTAATACAGCAACTTGAAATGTTTGGGACAGGATTCAAGAAATAGAAAAGAGGAGTAAGTCATATATCAGGGTTAAACAGGGCCAGAGAGAACCCTTTACTGACTTCTTACAAAGATTAACTAAGACTGTAAAATTAGGAGTGACGGACCCTGAAAGCTAAATGTGTACTAATTGAATCCTGGTCTTTTGAAAATGTCAACTTCAAATGTAAGAAAATCCTTGGGCCTTTAAAGGTTAGATTAGCACCCATAGAAGAATGGATCTTGCATACATGAATGTTGAAACATTTGACTATAATACTGAAGCTTCAGTAGGAGAAGTAATTTCCAATGATATGAAGAGACACCATAATGCCAAATGTTTTAATCGTGGGAGAATTGTCATCTAAGAAGAGACTGTAGACAAGGAATTCCTAGGAATAATGTCTCTTCTAGAAATGACAATAATAGGAGGATTCATTCTTCAGGTATATGTAGTAGGTGTGGCAAAGTCTGACATTAGACTAATGAATGTAGGTCAACAAGAGACAGACAAGGCAACCCAATACCACCAGGAAACTCCTTGGGGGTCATCTCAAAGGCCCCAATGTCAAACAAAATCCAGTCATTCCCAATCACTGTAGAGAACACATCTCACTAGTAAAATTAAACAATCCAGTGATTACTGAAAAACAAACAAACAAAAAAAAAAAACAAAAACAAAAAAAAACATACTGTTCTGGATGATGGAATAGACATGAAGGGTGAATCAAAAACTCCAGTGGGAAATAGGAAAAAATATATTTTGACAACCTTCTATAAATCATCAAACCCAAAGCTAAGGGTGCATATAAATGACACTGTAATTGAGGGATTACTAGACACAGGTGTGAACATGACTATCATTACTCCAGAATCTTGGCATCTGGATTGGCCTCTTCAAGAGGCAGATATTCAATTCCCAGAATTGGAACCCTAGCTCAAGTTAAACAAAGCATAAGTTGGGTTGAATGTATAGGTCCAGAGGACAGAGAGGAAGACTGCAGCCTTATATAGCTAATATCACAGTGAATTTATGGGGCTGTGACTTATTGCAGCAACAGAATACCCAGGTTAACATTCCTGCAGTTCCAAAAACTCATGTTTCTGGAAAGGATAGTATTATATACAAAGGTCAATAGCCATTCAAGACTGTACAAGAACATAAAGCAACTAGCAAGCCTTCAGATGTACTAACAGCCTTGCCTTTAAAATTGAGAAACCCATATGGGTTAAACAATGGCCTTTAATGGAAGACAAATTGAAGGCTTTAGAACAGCTGGTACAGAAGCAGCTAATGCTCACCATATTGAAGAATAAGCCAGCCCTTGGAAATCTCCTGTATTTGTTGTTAAAAAGAAATCTGGAAAATGGAGAATGGTGACAGATCTACGAGCTGTCAACAAGGTTATCCATCCTACGGGCCCTCTGAAATTCCTCTGCCTTTTCCATTGCCAAAAAGATGACCTCTTATTGATTTGAAGGATTGTTTCTTCACTATACCTTTACAAGAAAAGAATAAAGAAAAATTGCTTTCACAGTGCCTACTTAAAATAATTCTCACCCTACTAGGAGATACCAATGGACTATCATCCCACAGGGAATTCTCAATAGTCTCACCTTGTGCCAATGCTTTGTAAATCAATTATTGGAAATCATATACAAGCAAATCCTAAGTCTTTAATTTACTATTTAAATTACATGAATGACATTTTGTTGTCTGATTCAAATGCAGACACTTTATAAAGAATGTTTGAATAACCAAAGAAAGTTTTGCCTAAATGAAGATTAAAAATTGCTCCGGAAAAAAATGCAAAGTTTAGATTCTGTCAATTACCTAGGATAGAAAATATGTTTACAGAAAGTTAGGACACAAAAGGCACAAATTAGGAGAGACCATTTGCAGAATCTTAATGAATTTTAAAGATTGTTAGGAGACATTTCCAGTCTAAGACTGGCTGTTGGGATAACACCTGATCTAATAGTTCATTTGAACAAAACCTTAGATGGTGACAAAGACTTAAATAGTCCCACGAAATTAACAGCTGAAACAGAAAAAGAATTGATGGTTGTTGAAGAGAAATTACAGACACACATGTTGATTCAGTGAATCCAAATCTTAATTGTATTCTAGTCATATTGTCATCTAGAATTTTCCCTACAGAAAATTTAATGCAAAGGGCAGATATTATCTTAGAATGGAACTTTTTACCACATAAACCAAGTAAAAAATTCAAAATTTATGTGGGAAAATCTCTGAATTATTATAAAAGGAAAACTGAGACTTCTTCAACTAGCAGGAATACAGCAGAGATTATAGTGCCTTTTACTGCTTTAAAAATATGGTAAGACAATGATCCATGGCAAAGAGTTTGTGCTAATATTTTAGGAGAATTTATTAACAATTATCCCAAAAGTGATAAAATTAACCCTATAAAGAACTACCTAGATACTTTAAAGATGTGCTGATATCAGAATGGAAACCAAGACATGTGTTACATTGGGGAAGGTGATTTGCTTTTGTTTCCAAAGGAGAAGAAAAACTTTGGATACAGTCAAAATTGATAAAGATTTTCTTTGAACAAGAGACACCTCTTAATTAGAAGAAAAGATAGCTCATCAAACATGTCCTTTTAATATTAACTAACCTATAAAACTAACAAATGTTTTTCATTTGGTCAGATATATCTGGCCAAAGAAGAGAATCTCACCCAAAATTCAGGTTGGGGAAGAGTATTGTTTCTGTATTTTCAGGATAATAAAGTACCCAACTAAGGAATCTGAAGAATATCAGAGAAAAGAGACAACTGAAGAAAAAGAAAAAAACCATCCAGAAAAATTTTCTCAAAAAAAAAAAAAAAAGAGTAATTGTCCTGTTGGTATGTCACATTTCCAACAGGGTAAAATTACATAAATCTCCCCAAATGCTTGTTTCTGCTTTTCTCTAATAACATATAGTCTTTTTGTAGCCCCAGTCTAATTAAAAGTCAAAGCTGGGTTTGCAGTTGGAGTGTGACTCTCTCCTTCTCTAAACCCAAACATAATTATTAAATTGAAATTCAAAATCTCTGTCTCGTGTCAGAAGAGCCATTTGATATGGGACAGAACAATCAAAAATTTAAGGACTATTTTATTTCCATTTATCTCACCTCATTATCCTTTGCTTTTATCCTACCCTTTGACAGCTTTTCTTTAATATTAGATTTATATATTTGTAATATATATATATTGTATGTATATTTTGTAATATACTACATAATATATATGCATGTTAAACATTTTTCATAATATTAGTGATCATGAAGATTACTAGTTCTAGAAAAAGTTTTCATGTACCTTCCTGTACCTGAATTTGGGTTTGAGTCTCTATCAATTTTCTGCAGTAAATCATGAGCACACCTAATGACATCTGAAGTCTCCATAAGGAAGATGGGGTCCTACAATGACAACTCCTCCAGTACTATGATAATATCACTAACTTGGAAAACACCACCTTTCAAACATAAACTGCTGAGAATAAATTTAAGGTGGCTAGCTGAGATGATCCAGCCTAACAGACTACTCTAACCAGGACTTGAGACAAGCCCTCCACTTTTCCATTACACATAGACTGGACTCACAAAGATAGGATATATATGGCATATTTTCTGATCTAGAATGGCTTTGCTTTTTTATATGTATTGCTTTTATTTGCTGATAAATAAAGCTGCTTTATCCAATGGTTTAGCAGAATAAAGCCAGATTTACAATCCAAACAAATGTGTGTGTGTGTGTGTGTGTGTGTGTGTGTGTGTGTGTGTGTACGGAGAAAGAAGGCAGAGTCAGGCAGATGCCATGTAGCTGCTCAAGAACAAAGATGACCAAAAACTTAATAGTAAGCTCCAGCCTTATGGTGGTACGCAATTAATAGAAATTAGTTAATTTAAGATATAAGAGCTTGCTAGAAATATGCCTGAACCATTGGCAAAACAGTGTTGTAATTAATATAGTTTTTATATGATTATTTAGGTTTGGTTGGTCAGAAAATGAAAAATCAGTCTCCAATTACAATTTTCTCTGAATTTTTCAAAAGCAAATGGACTACATAGTATTGGTATCTTATTGCCTGTATATATTGATATAATAATGTACTTACTGTATATAGCTTTTTAATATTAGTTACAGCATTCTTTTTTATTTTAAACAAAAAAGGAGAAATATAATGATATATTATATATATTTTAATAAATAAAGCTTCCCTAAAGATCAGAAGGGCAAAAATAAGTCACTAGAGGTCAGGCAGTAGAGGCACAAACTGATAATCCCAGGATTTCAGAGACAGAGGCAGATGGATCTCTGTGAGTTCAAGGTTATCCTGGGATACACAAGATCAACACAGAAAGATTTTCAGGTGGTGGTGTCTCACACCTTTAGTCCCAGTACTAGGGAGGTAGATACCTTTAATCCCAGAACAAGAGGGAATATCAAAGTGGAGTAGAGAGAAGCTCTCTTTATTTAGTCTCCTTAGCCTGCAGATACCCAGCCTTGGTAGAGGGAGCCTGCCCTAGTGGCTTGGCTACTTTGCTCTCAGATTTTTAGGTTTAACCCCAGTATCTGTCTCTGGGATTTTATTATTCATGCTACAATTTAATGGATGGCATTAAAGTGAAATGAATAAGTACACAGGAGATGAAAGAAAAGAGAATCAATATATAATACTAGTTTATAACCATGAAAAATGTAACAATGTATACATAGTTGTATATTTTAATGACCTTTGAATTTATTTTATACCAAATATTAATTATAGTCCCTGTTTACTGAATAGATGGCCAAATAAAGCCAACATATGAACACTGTAACTGAGAGCTACTGTGCTATTTAGGGTTCTCCATGGCAACAGAACGAGTACAATGCATGCCATTATAAAAAGTGGAATTTACTAGGCTAACTTATATCATCAATGGTGGAATAGTACCCAATAGGCATCCGAAGGTCAGAGAGCTAATAAATATATAATAACAGATCATTGCAAAAGCTAGAGTCTCAAAACAATGATGCAAGCTGAGTCCAAAGTTAATGAGCCTGAAGCCTACAGAAGTGTGGCCTCTTGCTTCAGATGATGATGATGACCTGGGACAGATGTATGAAGATGGTAACATGTAACCATCTGATGTTGTTCAAGTAGGGGGTCCTGGAAAGTTTCAGCCATCTTTTTTTATATATATATAGAGAGAGTTTCAATGGTTTACATGAATAGTTTTACAATCAGCTTGTACATCTTTCTAAAAATGTTTACAATGAATATCAGTTCGTTGTTTCTCTCTTTCCCATTCTCTCTCTCAACTCTTCTGCTGGTAGCCATTAACTTTTTGATTCCTATCTCTATCATCAGAAGTATAAGCAATTTTGCAAGCTATGAAAATCTTTTCTTCTTAGGCACACCTACATGTAGAACATTGTACCTGGTTGGCAGCATATGCAGTTACAGTCAACATACAGTCCTGTATATTGGGAGAGTTTCTTCTCTTGTGGTTAATATTTATACTTGGTAGGGTCTGGACTCTCAGGATCAACTAACCAGGCAAAAATTGGATCATTTTACCTTCAGTACTATTCTATATTCTCTTGGGGCATGCCAGAATTTTACATTTATTCTATAGGCAAACATAACTTGGAAACTTACTATTAATAGTTAGAACTGTTTATCACTTGTCCTCATGTTCATCTTTCTTAACTTTTTAAGGTATTGTCACAACTGTTAGAAATGAGTGAATTTCTATGATTTTTCTATAACTTTTCCATTAACTCCTGATATCATCTATTTAATAACACTTCTTTAAAAGTCTTGTGGTTAAATCACTCTTTTCAGAACAGTTATGCAAATATGTAAAATTAACCTTCATAACCTACTGTGACTCATTCAGGCCAGTAGTATGGTTAATATAGTAAAAAGCAAGGAGAGCATGTGGCACACACACATTTTCCTGGGGTCATGTCCAGAGTTATGCAGGAATCTGCCCACAGGTCCTTGCCTAGTGAGTCATGGTCTTCAGTCTCCTGCCACAAGTAAAGTCATTAGTGGCATTCTCAGGCATTGTTCCCTGAAGGAGTCATGCATCTCTTGCCACCGAGGCATTGCTGGTAAAGTTAACATTCAAGTGTTCGGAAACTACAGTTGGCTTTTCACATGTAAAGGTCTCAACAAAACTTGGAGTTAGGTATGAAAATATGCAGGATGTTTTCTTTTCCAGCTTTTGGTCCAATTATCCTGAGGCCTTGAATTTCTGTCAGAGTCATTCTTAGATATATCATCTACCCTTTTAGTCACTTGAGTCATATCCCAGTCATTTCTGCAATTACTGTCACCAAGATACCTGAAAAATTACTGACTAATTTTCTGAGTTTCTGTTAGTACAATTACAATGACAAGTAAAATAATCCATAACAACTGCCTAATATTAAAACTAGAGTTACTCTTCATTCTAAGTTCTTTATCTGTGCACCAGGGAAAGACATGCAGCTCTTCTATGACCATATCTTATAACCATGTAACATTAAATTACTTATCAATAAGGCATTGGGTAACTGGTATTTACTGGCTATATTACTGCTGCTATACGAATTTGTTCAAGAAAGAAATAAAAAATATATAAAATGGAAAACTTAATTTTTTTGTAGTTATAGATAAAGTTGTACTGAGTCCCCTTCTCCATGTATCCCTTCTCCTTCCATATAATAGCATTATTCACTTGTCAGTTAGGGATGGGCCTCCGTGTCTGCTTCCATTCCTCCATCTACCTTGAACACAAGCAGTAGCGAGATTTCCATGCTGTCCTGATCTCTGAATCTTATGATCTTTTCACCTTCCTGAACACATAGTTACAGAGGAACTGGGAGGAGTTTGGGAAGGGCTAAGGATATGATCAAATTGTGTTGTATTGAGGATTTGAGAGGCAATACATATAAAAATGTTCTCAAAAGGGTCATGAATTCTAGTACCCATATCTCCTTTGTTTATAGGTTAATTACTTCTGTGAAAATAGTCAAATAGTAAAATGCAACACTTGAAAGGACATAATATATTTTGTTCTCTGCAGTTCAGAAAATAGTAAAGGTTACTGATTTTACATACACATATGAGAAAGAAAGAGCATTTAGGATAGCTCTTAATATAAAAATAAGTTGTAATTCTTGAATGTGACTAGTATAACAGCATCTTGTTGAAAGTTCCTTATTTAACAATCCAAATGGAATCATGCTGATTTGGAGAGACAACTGAATTTAGTAGTGTAGACTATATGCGTACTTTTCCTTTATTACAGGAAAGAATAGCATTTTCTTTTTCTTTTTTCTTTTTTGTCATTCAACATGAGAATTTGAAAATAAAAATGTGGTAATCTTTCTAAACGTCTAGTAAATCATAATACTGTAACTAGAATGCAATGGCTAATATCTACTGTCAGGATGACTAGATCCAGGAAGAGTTAAAATGTAAAGCTCTAGCCACCTGTGTGATGACTTATCTAGATTACATTCATCTTTGGACATATTTGTGAGTAATTTCCTATATAGGTTAATTACGATCAGAAGACTCATCTTACCTGAAAGAGTTTGTATTCCCAGATTTGAGATCCTGGACCTAATAAAATAAGAGACTGTGAAATGATCTCTAGCATTCAGCTCCTTTACTTTCTGATTGTAAATGCAGTGCCTCAGCTCCAGCAACCACAAGTCTCTGGCCTTCTTGGGTTACTCCTTAGAAATGAGATCCAATATGCAGTCCTTCTTTTTATGAGTTGCTCTCACCAGGTCTTTCATCACTGCTGCAACTTAATAATTCACTGGAAGTAATGGCATTGGAATCATATAAAAGTTTTTTTTTTTAAAAAAAAATACAAGTTCTGCAAGTTCTGTGATTGTGAGATATATGAAGGGAACAATAAAAGCTTTTTTAATGGCAGTCTCAAAATTATTTTCTTTTTCTACTGGTTCAGTTTAGATTTGTCATTAACAATCATTATTTTCCTGTCCTACTATTTCAGAGCACCAAGACACACATCACCATTGGCATCTAATGTGTTCCATTTCAAAATATTGTGTGCTTGACATACAATAAATCTCCATGTTAGAAAGGTGGCAAATAAAGCAGAAGTCGCTCATGGTTTGCAGATGATTAAAACCTACAACTTGCATGGCTAAAAGATTAATTGCTTTTCTTCTGTGAGAAAGGGGACTTTTAAAGAGGAGAACGGATCAGTGGAAGGACAGAACGGAAGGAGGGACAGATAGAGGCAGGGAATGAGGACTAGTGCTGAAAGGGGATGTGTTAAAGTGACTGCATGAAATCACAATGAGTCTACATAGGGCAGATGCAGATGTTGCAGCTTCTGCTTGGTGTCCCCATCTGTCTCTAATCATCAGTGCAGCCAGATCTCAAAAACTTTTTAAGTCTATTCTGGAAAGTGCTGGCTGTTTCTGCATCGAATTAAATCTATAATTATACTTTAAGATATATTTATAATTAAATGATACATGTAATTAATTTATATACTTATATTTAATTTATACATCTATTTAATTTATTTATAATCATATTCTTATTTATATTTATATTCATTTATATGTTAATAAATTATACTTTAAATTGTTTAGATAGGTGTTATTAAAGCATTGTTTAGATAGGTGTTATTAAAGTATTGTTTTGATAGGTGTTATTTTTAATCATTTATACTAACTTGTGTGAGTAACAGATTTGCAAATTATTAAAATATGAATATCAATGAAAAACTCGAAATTTTAGGATATCACTTCCTGAAAGATAAAAATAAATAAAATGAAATGAGATAAAATTCATGTTTTGAAATTGTATCCATTTAAAAGAAAGTAACAACTAAAACTAAACTACATCTTTTAGTCTACAATGTCACAAATTCTTTATTTCCTAAAGCCTTAGTAATGGTACACATTCTATAATTTTGATAGTAATACAACTAATGGGATTAGTAGTAATAGCAGTAATAGAGTTGACACAATAGAGTTATTAGTAATAATGTATTATTATCAGAATTGTAAAATATGCCAAATTTTATGGTGAAAATATCTTATGAATAATCATTGATGATATTAATCAATATAGTTAAAATATTGACCATTTGTATTTCTGATTGAGCTTTGCCTTATATTCAATTTGTAATGGTGATAACTCATCACTGGTGTTTAGGCATTTCTCTTAAATCATCTTATTATCATTATTACCTTACTAATATCTAAAGTGAGCTTTAGTATTGAATATGCTGCTACACAGATAGGAGGTCATGAATTTTTACTTTATTTTTTGTGTTTAAATTCTGGTAGTTGATATAGGAATGTCTTCTGTGCTTGTGTGTGTATGTGTGTGTGTGTGTGTGTGTGTTTTAAATAAGAATTAGTATTATTTTTTTAGAATTCTGTACACATGGAGAATATATTTTAATCATATACAACAAATACCTCCTCTCCATGTAGATGGAAGTTTCTGTCCCACCTGGTCCCATAACCAATCAGTCAAAAAGAAACAAACAGAGCCTTGTATTAATCACAAACTGTTTGGCCTATTAGTGCAAGTTTATTATTAACTAGCTCTTACATTTTAAATTAACCCATAATGCTGGTCTAATTTTTTAGCCACAATGCTTGGTACCATTTCTCAGTGATCCAGTCTCATCTTGCTTCCTCTATGTCTGGCTAGTGACTTTCCTTTTTCCAAAATTCTTTTAGTCTCATTGTTCTACCTATACTTACTGCCTGGCCACTGCCCAATCAGCATTTTATTAAACCAATGACAGTGACAAATTTTTACATATACTGTACAGCAGTTTCTGTCTTTTTTTCTTTTCAGAACAAGAACCTGAATCAATGTGACCATTGTCTATAACAACTTGTAACTAACACACTAAACAAAGATAAACATCCATGGTTCATTTTGGGGGAATGTGAGTATAGTGTTTTAGGCTAGTTCCTGCTTTCTGGGGCCTATG
The DNA here is from genome assembly GCA_004026605.1 of Ondatra zibethicus. Taxonomy (NCBI): domain Eukaryota; kingdom Metazoa; phylum Chordata; class Mammalia; order Rodentia; family Cricetidae; genus Ondatra; species Ondatra zibethicus. The sequence goes on from PVIU01008352.1 coordinate 59,097, forward strand.
ATATCTTTAGGGAATCCTGGAAGGAAAAGTTTAGGCTAATTGTGTAGTCCTGGGAGAGGTAGCTCCATCATTTTTGTCTATTCTATCTGTAATGGGGAAGTGCAGGGCAGTTCTCAAGTCCTGGATAAAGTAGTCAGGTAATGTACAAAAGCATTGTCACAGAGAAGTTCCTTTTTTGTTGTTGTTTCAGATAAGACTCAATAATCTACCCTTTTATCTTATCATATCTATATCTTCCCTTTTTTCCTTTTATTGTGTAAGAATTTCTTAAACACAATCTTTGGATATAAGGGTGATCTAGTTGCAATATCTGTCACCCTATTGATTGCCAGGGTTGATTCAGCTGATCTGACCCGCTACACGGGTGTCCCCTTCCTCCCTCACCACTCCATGTGCATCCCTTCCAAAGCTGCCTGCCTGGCCAAAGAGGACAATTTTCCCCGAATAGAGGAGGACTGGTCTTTGGTCAAGTGTATACAAGTAGCTGTGCTCTCCTGCTAGAATCTCCAAACAAGCTCTCAAAGTCTTTTTCTCATTTTACATAACTATCCTCATTTTCATTCCCTCCTACCTCCTGCTCAACCCATTCCTCTACACCCTACCATCCACTCCTCAGAAAGAGTAAGATTTCACATGAGTATTCAACAAAGTCTGATGCATCACTTTGAGGCAGGACCAAGTCCCACCCCTCTACATCTAGGATGAGCAAAGTATGCCAGTTCAAGCAATAGGGATAAATCCTTGTCTTACTGCCACTGACCCCACAGACTGCCAAACCCTCACAAATGTCCCCCACATTCAGTGAACCTAGTTTGGTCTTATGTAGCTGGACCAAAATTATCTTAGGACCTGTAGCTGGAGGCCTAAAGAACAGAAAAAAGCCTAGCTGAAGTTCAGGGCCCAGACATCAAGGCCTGTAGGACAGAGAAAAGCGTAACTTGAATTTGAGTAATGATGAGACAGCAAAAATTAGGTAAATGCCCTTCCAACCAGAGGGAGGGTTTGGCTGCCTCTCATTGGACGGAGGTAACCCCATATCATACCATGTCACTTAAGCTATATAAGCTGACCCTCACAGTAATAAACTGAGTGCCTGTTTTGACTCAGCTCCCTATCACATCTGATTGTCCCACATTGTGGGGCTGTGGATCTGATTGTCCTGAATAGTGGGGCTGTGGGAATGGGTGGAGAGTGCATTCACCTTTTCCTGGGTAATAAGGAGGCTCAAAAAGCCAACACTATGCAGGCTCCCCTTCTTTCAATCCAGAATCAGTGAGTTCAGGTCAATTGTTTCTGTGGGCATCCCCATCATGGTCTGTTGGAAACCATCTTTAAGAAAGATACCACTAAACAGGGTAGGGGCATGGAGTTAGAAACATAAGTAAAGAAAACAAAGACACGAGTGAAAATAACAGCAGATGCATAGGATAGTATCTGGAGGGAGTTCCAGTGAATACTAAAATTTGCCTGCTTTTAAATCCCATTTGTAATGCCACAAAACAATCCCATACCAGTTTGGAAATTATTATTAAAAGGGGTTATTATTGGAGGGGAAAAAACTTACAGATCAATGTCCTAAACCACAGTCCTCTCATTGCAAACAGGAAACAGAGAGTCTAACAGTCTGAACAGGAGCCGGAAGCAAGAGAGCAAGCGGAGGGCTGCTGCCGGTTTTGAAAATGAAAGAGACCACATCCCAGTGGGCTGGTATTGGCTGAAGGAGCAGAAGAAGCTCTTGCAGCACCTCCCCATTTTGTTTAAGTAACAGAGTTCTAAACCTACTACAAAATTATATACAATAAAAACAAATATCCTACTCTAACTAGCTTAAGTCTTGTATAATAAATAACTTGGCCAAGTCATGAGAGGAAAGTAACTACATTTATCTATTCTTCAACACCATCGAAGATCCAAGAAGGGAAATAATGTTACCTGAGTAATTAGGAAGTACAATCAAACAACTTCCAAAATATGCAACAATTCACAGAGAAAACTGGCTACCTGAGCAATCACCCAAAGTCACGTTTGCAGTGTTGAAGCAACCAACTTTGGCTAGAATAACTGACAGATTATTTTAAAAGACAAGAAAATTTTCAAAACCATCTTTCCCTGTCTTGGCAAGATTTGACAGTTCTGCTTATCCATTTCCGGATACTATGTATTTTGTCAGTAGCTGAGGTATGGGCAGTTCCTTGCCAAGAGGCCGGTTTTGACAAGAAGAAGACAAGCTCCAAATGGAATGTCTTTGGTGCTCAACAATCTCTTGGGAATAGATTGGTGTTGCCAGGAGCGATTGTGTCTCACCATCACAGAACTCTAGGTTAGATTAAATTCCATTTTCTACAGCTCTTTGAAGAGGTTGAAGATTATTTATATAGAGTATAATCTCTGTGTATCTAAAGAACCTGATTAGTCTAACTATAAATATGACAAACATAGATGACTATTAATCTACAATTCTTAATACCTATCTAACTTATTAAAGACTAAGAGAATAAACAATGGTGAAATAAGTGAGGACAATGACCCTCCAAATGTAAACAATGTACAAGTATACATTGAAATATGGTAAAAAAATATATATCAATATATAAACAATAAGTATCTTAATCAGAGGTAGAAATGTACGCTGCAATATGGTAAATATATATAAATACAATATATATATCAATACATAAAAAATGTTTTAAACAGAGGTAGAAGCATGCATGCATACAATATTCAATATAATTTAACTTTGTATCCATATACAAGAATCTATGCCAATGTAATTACCTCTAAACAATAGCTCACAAATACCAATCTATTATCCCATCATTCCCTTTTTTCAAAAAGATCCCTGAGCCTATAAAATTCCTCCCCCAACCCTCAACTGTATATTAATTATAATCAACACCTAAGTGATGTCCCTAAACCGAAGGACAAACTTTACTGGGAGAGGGGATGTCGTCCTCTAGAATTACTTCCAGCTGTCGTGAGGGCGACGTTCTTTCTGGGGGATCCTGTGAAAGTAAAATGATGGTTAAATTTCAAGATTAATGTCTGATAAGACTGCAAATAGTCTCTGAGTATTTTGTGGAGGTCTGGCCAGAATGTTCTAAAAAAATATGCACCATTTCAGCTAACCAAGTTGGAACCGTCTTGTGCAGCTGGCACCCAAAACAGGCCTTGTAGTAGTGCTATCAGTATCATGACTTCATATCAACCAGGTGGAGTTGTTGTTATGGGGCCCCATCTTCTTCCTGAAAACTTCAAGGATTACTGCAGAAAAATTAATTGTTCATTGTGGAAAAGTTAAACATTAATTATATAAACATTCACAACACACACACACATATTCAATGAAAGGTATGATAGATATGAAGAAAAGCAAAGATGTTTTCTAAATTGTTTTTTCTTTCTGTTCCATATCATGGCTTTTGACATGAGACAGAAACTCCAGAAACTCTGGGTTTTTCTCTTAACAACAGGCTTGGAATTAGAGAGGGTCTGAGCCAGAGTCCAACTCCAAAACCATCTCTATAAATTTAGAAATATAAACACACACACTCACACACACACACACACACACACACACACACACGTATGTCTTAGATTTTTATACTTACAGAACCCATTCGGTTTTCATAATAGTCCCTATTGGGTAGTGATTTTCCCAACTGTCAGTATTCAAACATCCAGGGGCCCTTGACATTTTAGAAGATGAGTGTTTTCCTGTGGGGATAAGACCAGAACCCTGCCCCCATCCTATAAGTTTTTCTTATCACCTGTATGATTATCATCATTGTGGATGAGTTGTCATTTCTCCTTTCCAAGAGGTTTCTTCTCTTCAAACCGAACCTTTATCAATTTTGATGGTATCCACAAATTTTCTTCTCCTGTGGAAACAAGAGCAAAACCCTTTCCCCAATGTAGCACATTACCTGGCTTCCATTGAGAGGTCAGCACATCCTTGAAATAAACTGGTTGATTTAGTTCAGCAGACTTTTCCATTATCCAATGTCTTTCTGCTGCTGTTGTTCCTTTCTCATTAGTGTTAAGAAAATTCAAAGTTAATAAGGCATTATGTAATCTATTTCTGGGGGCATTTTCCACCCCTTTCTATTTATTTAACATATCCTTTATAGTTCAATTTGATCTCTCTCTGACTGCTTGACCTGTAGGATTGTATGGTTTACCTGTAACATGCTTAATATTATAATAAGCAAAAAATGTTTCATTTTCCTAAAGACATAAGCTGGACCATTATCTGTTTTTATTTGTGCAGGTATACCCATGATAGATATAACTTCTAATAAATGTGTGATTACTGAATCAGCTTTTTCTGAGCTTAAAGCAGTTGCCCATTGAAAGCCTGAATAAGTGTCAATGGTGTGATGTACATATTTTAATTTTCCTAATTCTGCAAAGTGGAACACATCCATCTGCCAGATTTCATTCCTTTGAGTACCCTTCAGGTTAGTCCCTGCAGGTAGTGGTGTTTGGTTATATAGAGAGCATTCCCTGTGGTAGGACAGTCCACTGGTATCTCCTAGTAGGCTGAGAATTATTATAAGTAGGCACTGTGAAGGCAAATTTTTCTCAATCCTTTTCTTGTAAAGGTATATTGAAGAAGCAATCCTTTTAATCAATAACTATAAGTGGCCATCCTTTGGGTAACAGAGAAGGCAAAGGAATTCCAGACTGTAGAGAGCCCATAGATTTAATTTCCTTGTTGACAACCCTTAGATCTGTCACCATTCTCCATTTGCCAGATTTCTTTTTTACAACAAACACAGGAGAATTCCAAGGGCTAATTGACTCCTCAATATGTCGAGCATCTAATTGCTCTTGTACCAATAGTTCTAAAGGCTGCAATTTATCTTCAGCTAGAGGCCATTGGTTAACCCATATTGGCTTTTCAGTTAGCCATTTTAAAGGTAGGGCTGTTGGTACCTCTAAAGGGTTGTTAGTTGCTTTATGTTCTTGTGCAGCCTGAATGGCTGATGACTTTGTGCATAGTACCTTATTACATCCTTCCCAGAATTATGAGTTCCTGGGACTGCAGGAATGTTAATCTGGGTGTTCTAATGCTGTAGCAGGTCATGGTCCAATAAATTTATTGCAATATCAGCTACATATGGCATTAGCTTTCCTCTTTGACCTTCTGGCCATATACAGTTAACCCATCTCATGCTTTGTTTAACTTGAGATATGGTTCCAATTCCTAGTAATTGAACATCTGCCTCTTGAAGAGGTCAATTTGGATACCGAGATTCTGGAGTGATGATACTTACATCCGCTCCTGTGTCTATCAAGCCAACAATCATGATGCCATTTATATGCACTCTCAGCTTTGGTCTCTGAACATTTATAGAAGTTTGCCAAAATATATGCTTCTTATTTCCTAATTGAATTTCTTACTTATTCTCCAAATTTGAGCCATCATTTAGAACCTGATGGTCTTGCACAGAAGCTTCTAAAGTTTTTAATTTTCCTGGTGTGACATGTCCTCCATGGTTACTGGGAGTGACAGGGAAACTTTTGGCTTAGGGGACTGAAAGAGGCCCCTCAGGGAGTTTCCCGATGGTATTGGGTTGCCTTGTCTGTCTGTTGTTGATCTGCATTTATTGGCCCAATGTCATCCTTTACCACACCTCCTACATATACCTGAAGGCTGAGGTTTCCTATTCCTGCCATTCCCAGATGAAGTGTTATTCCTAGAAATTCCTTGCCTGCAATCCCTTTTTAGGTGTCCTAATTTACCACAATTAAAACATTTGGCAGGTTGATGTTCATCAGCTCTGATAATTTCCTCAATCATTTCAAATCTCTTAATCATTGTCTCATGTAAGGCCTGAATCTCCTGACCTGCAAAGGTTTCTAGTGATTTCCCTACAGCATCAATTTTCAGTTCCCATTCTGCACCTGTGATTCCAAGGTCTAAATGTTTTCTTTCAAAGATAACATCTCCTCCTTGAACTGCCCCCAGATATCTTATAAGTTGCCATCCTGGAGGTATATTCTGTCTGTTACCTTATCAAAACTCTGGGATAACATCTGAAAGTCAAATTCAACAGCCTGGACCCTCTCAGGTAAGTTCCTATTACCCTTAGATATGGAGTCAATTTTGCCTATCATGGTATTAATCCTATCAATTAATGTCATATACTTCCATAATGACATAATATGGAGAAGAAAACTGAGACCTAATAACCAGTAAATTGAGGTATCTCCAAGGTCATAGAGGCCTCGTGTGATTTCTTCCATAGTGGCAGCAAAAACCGTGGCTAGAGTCTCATTAAAAACAAAACCTGCCATTTTACCTATTAACCAGCAGATGGCGCTGTTTCTGAGTCGCGACTGGAATCAATGGAAAGGTGTCAGGATAGATCCTGTGGTAAAATCTGCTCTAATACTTGTTAAGAACCTGGGAGAAAAACTGAGTCTCAAGAAGTTAAATATAGCAAAATCAATTCCATACACAGAGCAAGAAATCCAAAGTCCGGGTACAGGGAACAGAAACCCAGAAGCTTTCAGTGGCTAGCAAACAGTGCAGCTAGCCCCGGGCATCTGCCTGCCACTCCTGGGGATTGCAGCTCCCACCCAATGGAGGGGGTCGTGAAACAGCTGCTGCAGAGATTCCGGCACTGCTGGTCAACCGTACCTATGCTGCATCCACTGGGATACAGGGTCAAGCTGCAAAAGCCACTGCTGGGATTTCAAACAGCGATTCTATTTGAGCGGCTGGACCATCCCAAGGAGTTTTTGCCCCAGGGAATTTTCAGCATTTGGCAACCTGTCTCACACTGCCTAAGCCCTAGGCTATAAGGGGGATCTAAAAACCACTCAGCAAACCATGCCGTAGCGTGGATCCGGGGAGGCGTGGATTTTTTAACTGCTGACTCCATGCAGAGGCCAAGGCTGGGGTAGGGCTTGTGCCAAGCCACAGAGCCCATGGCAGGCAGCCTAGCCCTCAGCAGGCAGCCTAGCTGGGGGATGGGTTAGTGGGGGGTGGTTCTGAAACCAAACATTGAGGCACCAGATAATGCCGTAAAACAATCCCACACCAGTTTGGAAATTATTATTAAAAGGGGTTATTTATTAGAGGGGAAAAACTTACAGATCAATGTCTCAAACCACAGTCCTCTCGTCACAAACAGGAAACAGAGAGTCTGGCAGTCTGAATGGGAGCCAGAAGCAAGAGAGCAAGCGCAGGGCTGCTGCTGCTTTGTAAAAGGAAAGAGACAACGCCCCAGTGGGCTGGTATTTGCTGAAGGAGCGGAAGGAGCTCCAGCAGCAGCACATTTGTTTAAATACCCTGGCCCCAAAAGGTAGGAGTAACACAAAACAATTGCATTAATATGATAAAGGAATGAACAGACCAGGTGAAGGAAAGTGGGCAACATTCATAATTAAATACTCTGTTGCCAGACAAAGCACATAGTGCTCATACCCAAGACCAAAAGTTTCTGTTACAAATCACTCCCTTGGTGCTGGGTGGAATTCATGGATATCTCCCTAAAAGAGTAGGAACTTAGTTGAATCCTTAGAATTTTGTTTGAGGTAGAAAAAGATAGACTTTTCATTACCTGAAATAGAAGGTCTGGATATTAGCCACATCTGTTGACAATAACCTTCAGAGATCAGACCAAAGGTGGTACCTTTGTTTACAGTAGAAACAGACAATAACCTTGAAGGAACACAAGAAAGTTCCAATACCCTGATTTTTAGTCAAGATAGAATGGGCTCACATTTTTGGACTTCCACAATGGTCTTGACCTCATTGTTCATATTATTGCTCTTCTGTCTCTTCAACTGGTCTCCAGAAGCTCAGCCCAGTGCTTCACTGTGGACTCTGTATCTTGTTACATCAATTGCTGGAAGAAAATCTATGGTGACAATTAAAATAGTCATCAATTTGATTATAGGTGAAGGTCAGTTTAAGCATCCTTTCCACTCTTGCTTAGAGTCTTAGCTGGGGTCATCCTTGTAGATTTCTGGGAAATTTCCTAGTGCCAGCTTTCTCGCTAGCCACTTAATGGCTCGCTCTCTGAAAATATCTCTTTCCTTTCTCTCCCTCTATATCCCTCCTGCTTCTTGAGGATTCCATTCCATTTTCTCCTCCTCCTTCCACTTCTCCCCTGCACTTTCACTTCCACCCTCCCTTCTCCCACCCCATTCACATGTCTATTTCTGATTCCCAGGGGGTTCAATGTATGTATCTCTTAGACTTCTCATTGCTGCTTAGCTTCTCTGAGATCATGCACTATAGGCTGGTTTATTCTTTGTTTGAAGTCTAATATACAGTTATGAGTGACTATATACTGTGTTTTTCTCTCTGGGTCTGGATTACCTCACCCTGGATGGATTTTCCTAGTTCCATCCATTTGTAGGCAAATTTCAATATGACATTTTTTTCTTATCACTGAGTAGTACTCCCTCATGTAAATGTACCACATTTTCTTTATCCATTCATTGGCTGAGGGTCATTGACATTGTTTCCAGGTTCAGGCTATTATGAATAATGCTGCTATGAACACAGTTGTGCAAATGTCCTTGTAGTTTCCATGTGCATTCCTTTGAGTATATACCCAAGAGGTGTATTTAGACTTAAGTTTTATGCATGAGGATAGATATGAATCTATTTTCATCATTCTATATGTTGACATCCAGTTATGCCAGCACTATTTGTTAAAGATGCCTTCTTTTGTCCACTGTATAATTTTATCTTCTTTGTCAAAAATTGAGCATTCATAGTGTGTTCATTAATATCAGTGTCGTTGATTAAATTTCATTGGTCCATCTGTCTGTTTTTATGTCAATACCAAGCTGTTTTCATTACTGCACCTCTATAATAGAACTTGATGTCAGGGATGGTGATGCCTCTGGATGTTCCCTCATTGTCGATAATTGCTTTAGCCATCCTTGTTTTTTTTTTCTTTTTTCATATAAAGTTGGGTATTGTTCTTCTGAGTCTTCTGAGGTCTGTGAAGAATTGTGCTGTGATTTTGTTGGGGATTGAATTGAATCTGTAGATTGCTTTTGGTAGGATTATCATTTTTACTATGTTGATTCTTCATATCCAAGAGCATAGGAGATCTTTCCATTTTCTGATATCTTCCTCAATTTCTTTTATCAAAGACTTAAAGTTCTTGTCATACAGGTTTTTCACTTCTTTTGTTAGTGTTACTCCACGATATTTTATGTTATTTGTGACTATTGTAAATGGTGATGTTTCTCTGATTTCTTTCTCATCCCTTTTATCTTTTGTATATATGAGGGCTACTGATTTTTGAGCTGCTCTTGTATTCTGCCAGATGATTGAAGGCGTTTGTCAGCTCTAATAGTTACCTTATAGAACTTTTGGGGTCACTTATGTATTTATCATGTCATCTGGAAACAGTGAAAGTTTAACTTCTTTCTTTTCAATTTATACCCCATTTATCTCCTTTTGTTGTCTTATTGCTCTAGCTAGAACTTTGATTACTATGTTGAATAGATATGGAGAGAACAGTCTTGCTTTGTTCCTTATTTTACTGGAATCACTTTCACTTTGTTTAATTTGTTGTTGGTTGCTGGCTTACTCTATATTGTTTTATTATCTCTAGAAAAGTTCCTTGTATCCGTGATCTCTCTAAGACCTTTATCATGAAAAGGATTGGATTTTGTCAAATGCTTTTTCAGCATCTAATGAGATGATTATATGGTTTTTCCTGTCATTTTTTTGTGTGGTGGATTGTATTAATAGATTTTCTTACATTGAGCCATTTCTCCATCAAGCCAACTTGATTATGGTAGATGGTTTTTTTTTTTTTTTTGATGTGTTCTTGGATTCATTTTGTCAGTATTTTATTGCCCCCATATTCAAGAGAGAGATTGTTCTGTAATTCTCTTTCTGAGTTGCATCTTTGTGTGGTAGATGCAAGGGTAACTCTCACCTCATAAAAACAGTTTGTCAAAGTCCCTTCTCTTTTAATTGTGTGAAATAATGTGAGGAGGAATAGTATTAGCTCTTCTTTGAAATTCTGGAAGAATTCTGCCCTGTAACCATTGGTACCTTAGCTTTTTTAGATCAGAAGACTTTTATGACTGCTTCTATTTCCTTAGGGATTATAGGTCTACTTAAATTGTTTATCTTTATTTAATTTTGGTATATAGTACCTATTCAGGAATTGTCCATTTCCTTTAAATTTTCCAATTTTCTAAGTACAGGATTTTGAAGTATGACATGATGATTCTCTGGATTTCCTCTGTGTCTGTTGTTATGTGATCATTCATGTCTTTGATTTTGTTAATTTGCATATTCCCTCTGTGCCCTTTTGGTTGGTTTGGATAAGAGTTTGCCTTATATTGATGATTTTCTCAAAGAACCAAATCTTTGTCTTATTTATTCTTTGCATTTCTTTCTTTATTTCTATTTTATTTATTTCAGCCCTCAATTGATTATTTCCTGTAGTCTACTCCTCCTGGGCAAGTTCATTTATTTTTGTTCTAGATCATTCAAATGTGCTGTTAAGTTGCTTGTGTGAGATTTCTCCAGGTTCTATCTGTTGGCACTTAGTGCTATGAACTTTCCTCTTTTTACTACTTTCAAAGTGTCACATAAGTTTGAATATGTTGTGCATTCATTTTCATAGAATTCTAGGAAGTCTTTAATTTCTTTCTTATTTCTTCCTTAACTCAGGTGTGATTTAGGTGATCATTGTTTAATTTCTAAGAGTTTGTAGGCTTTCTACAATTAGTGTTTTTCTTGAATTCTTACTTTAAGGCATGGCGATCTGATGAGATATATGGGGTTATTCCAAATTTTTTTGTACCTGTTGAGGTTTTTTGTGACTAAGTATGTGATCAGTCTTAGAGAAAGTTCCAGGCGGTGCTGAGAAGAAATTATATTCTTTTGTGTTTGGGTAGAATGTTCTGTTTATGTCTATTAAGTCCACTTGAGTCATGGTTTCTGTTAGTTTTCTTATTTCTCTGTTAAGATTCTGTCTGGAAGACCTGTCCATTGGTGAGAGTGGGGTGTGGAAGTCTTATAATATTAGTGTGTGAAGTTTGATGTGTGATTTAAGCTCCAGTAATTTTTCTTTTACATATGTGGGTGCTCTTGTATTTGGGCACAGATGTTCAGAATTGAGACTTTGTCCTGACAGTTTTTTCTTGTGATGAGTATAAAGTGTCCTTCTCCATCTCTTTTGATTGATTTTTATTTAAAGTCTGTTTTGATAGAAATAGGATAGCTCTACCTGCTTGTTTCTTAGGTCCATTTGATTGAAAAATCTTTCCCAACACTTTACTCTAAAGTGATGTCTGTCTTTGAGTTTGACATGTATTTCTAATATGCAGCAAAAGGATAGATCCTGTTTTTGTGACCATTCTGATAACCTGTGTCATTTTTTAGGTTAATTGAGTCCATTGACTTTAAGAGAGATTATTGACCACTGATTGCTTATTTCTGTTATTTTTTGTCGTTAGTGTTTGTGTGTTTTCCTTCTTTGTGGATCTTCTAGTGTGAGGCGTGAGGTTACTTGTTGCCTGTGTTTTCTTGGGTGCAGCTAACTTCCTTGGGTTGGAGTTTTCCCCCTCTTTTTCTCTTCCAAGTAGATTCAACAATTTTCCCTTTTATCCTATCACCTCCAAATTCCCTACACCCTGCCTGACTTGTATGCCTTCTATAAGTCCATACCCTCCTCCTTACAGACATAGTGACTGACAGTACATAAAAAGTATACAATCATTAGTTATTATTCATTTGTCTCTGTTAGTAAATTTTATTTATGAACAAAGCTGACAAATTCAATATGATAACCTATTTCCAAGGCATGATTTCTGGAATCACAGTGAAAATAAAACCCAAATATTTTAATGTAATTAGTAGAAATTATAGTAATGAACAAAAAAGTTCATAAACATTTTAATTGGTGGAAACTGTAGAACTTCAAATGGAAGTTCTGGACATCAAATTGAAAGAGTATCTGTTCCATAGGAGACCTTTAATTTTATTATTTTGGGAAATGATTTTGTAATTGGTACTATAGTTCACTCAAATTTTAACTAAAATTCTGAAAATTTTAGTTATGTCAAAGTTGAGGTAGTCATAAAATTATAGATGTAAAAATAGTTTACATTTTATATTCTATTTTGGTATGTTTGATATATTTAGGGGTGAATTTTGGAGACAATTTTATCTGTAATTTTGACAGGATAGCTTAATTATTGGAAAGTGTGTGTGTGTGTGTGTGTGTGTGTGTGTATGAATGGTCACAGATTTATATGGGTCATTAGTTCAATAGCTCTTGGAAAAATTATTATTAATTATTATTTTATAAATTTTTTGCAGCAGGACTGACTGACTAACAAAGAACCTGCCTGTCCGTGCCTAATCAGCATTTTGATAACATTATCTCCTTTATACCTAAATTATCTTCTTAGAGTATACACGATTAAATATATCCATTCACATATTATAGTTCTAAATATATTTAAGAGATTGTGAAATAATATTTATGAAATAAGCCTCTTGATAGTTTAGAACTATAGGATCTGAAAATACTGTAATGTAAAACACTAATAAATTTTATCAGAAAATTATTATTACACAAATTAATTGAAATTAATATTATAATATTAATAATACAGCTAAAATACTTCATAAACTGTTTGCAACATTAATGTCAAAAGACTAAATGATAAGGAAGTTGATTTTCTATTATGTTAGTGAAGGAAAGGGTCATTAAAGAGGGTTATTGGTTCAATAGATAGACATTTTCCTGTTTTCTAACTATATTACTTTTAGAATCAACAGGTAAATCACCATTTTCATACCAGCAAGCTCAAATTTAAGATTCAATAAAAGCAGTAAAGTTGACCAGTAGCACTTGCAGGGCCACTATAAATCTCACTAGGAATAAAAAAGATGACCTATGTTTTGATAATGTTTGGCTTTGAAGAACAGTATACACAGAGAAATTAAGGAGAGAATTTATTATTCTGTCTATAGAACAAAAGTTAAGACTAGATATGGAACATAATTATTGAACTTAAATAGTTCATAATGTATTCTGAAGTTAAGGAAGGATAATATTCCACTAAATATATATGTTTGGACATTAGTGAAATGGATGTACTGTGATAACAATATAAATATTTTTTAAAAAATCTGGAACACGGGATCAAGAAAAATAATTAGTATAGTGAGTATCAACTATTAAATAACAACATTTGTGATAATTAAGAAAGTGAAACTATGCTATCATGCCAACAAATAGCATTGGAAACAGTTTATTGTTTTTCTATCCTTTTAAAACTCCTCCAGCATTTATTTTTGAAAATTCATTTATTTCCAAACAAGACAGATGCTTATTATGGTCATGGTACTGTAATTAGGGGCAAACCATTTTAAAAGATTTTTTGAAACTGTAATTATTTGACTTTTTGATCATATCAATGTGTCCCTTGCTTTTATAAACAAATAATGCTCTTCAAAGTGATACAAATACATTAAGGTCAAAATAAGTCTCAATGTTTTGCACATCAATATTTAATTGCCTGTAGCTACTTTTAAGTCTTATTTTAGACATACTATTACACTTGTTTTTCGTATCTATTTCTAACTCTATCTTGAAGGAAATCTCTCCACCATGATATTTTTCTTGGTAGTTTTAATGAACAAGCATGTTTCCCCTATTCATAGAGCTTTGACTTTTAATTTTTTAAGTAATATTTTATGATTTATTTAAGTTCTTATGTGCATTGTGTGAAGGTGTCAGATCACCCTGAAATTGGATTTGAAGACAGTTGTGGAATATTATGTGGTGCTGGGAATTGAACCCATGTCGTCTGGAAGAGCAGTCAGTGTTCTTAACTGCCTAGCCATCTCTCCAGCCCCTTGACTTTTAATTTTAATATAATTATTTTCAAAATAAAATAGAAAAATTTACTTAATGATTTCTAATATATCATGTAACTCCATAGTTTTCAAACCTGTAAGACACATTGTCACGTGCCTCCTTTCACAATTCATGCATTTGTTTAAAGATACTGAATATTTGTGTGTCTCAGAACATACTCTAGGCATGTAGGTTTCAGGACTAAGTGTGTAGTGATATTTCATTTGTATTTTAATAATGTTTGGTTGAAATTCAGAGAGAAAAACAGTCTCACTGATCAGCCTTATGGACCAGGCAATGGTGGTACACACTTCTAATTCCAGTAGCCACACTAGCTTGCCATAGAAATCGTGTTTTAGTGTTATATGCCTTTAATCTCAGCTCTAAAGAGAAATATAAGACAGGGGAGAAAGCTCTCAGACACAGTCTCATTCTGAGATTCCTAGAGGCAGGATAGCCAGTTTGGACTGAGGTAGAGGTAAGAGCCAGTGACTGTCTGTTTTGCCTTTCTGATCTTCAGGTTGAACCCCAATTTCTGTTTTGGGGTTTTTATTAATTGTGCTGCAAAGTGTTTTTTAAAATAATTAAATGACAGAAAATGAACAAACAGAATACATTTGCATCTCCTACCCCCTCCAAGAGGAAACCAATCCCTTTGCTGTGATTCTTCCTGATGCTTCCAAGGCTGAAACAAAATCTATGCTTTCCCACTATGGATGAGCATTGTGTTTCTCTGACACAGCACTAGTCACTTATTCTCTGGATCTTGATAGACTGTGAACCACTAAAGTAAACCCTAAAGCATGGGAGGGGGTGATGCTTGAGAAGTTTTGTCTACCCAAAAACAATATTTAAATGGAGTTTTAACAAATACACCATATCCACTTAGGGAAACATAAGTAGCTTCCTGCCCAACATCTATCACCTACCTAGACAAAGGACTATTGCATACATTCCAATAAAAATCATAAGCACCTTCCTGTAGATTGTGCATTCAACGAAAAAGAAAAGCATTTGGTTGGAGTAATAATATTCATGCTGTTCCATTAGTTGGAACGTCTTCTCTACACATTCTCAGTGAAGTACACAGGGAACTCAGCTGAGCTGTAATGTTTATGACTCTCTTCCTCAGAAGCCTGGACAGTTGTGTGGACATTTTCATGTCAGTTCCAGCCAGATTTCACCATGTCCCACAATTGAATGCTTTCAGGCCTTCAGCAATGGCATCTTATAATCTTTGTTGGCATGCAAACAACAGTCATGATTCACTAATTACTTCTCTTTTGCTGTGAGAAAACATTGTGATCAAAGAAACTTAGTGAAAGAGGAGGTCATTTGGCCTTACAGTTGCAGAGGAGGAGTCTATAGCGGTGGGGAGGCTTGGAGGAATCTGGAGACTAGAGCAGGAATCAAAGAGATCACATCTTGAGCTGCAAATAAGAGGAGGAGAGTTTGTAAATTCTCAAACTCTGACTCAGTGGCATGCTTCCTTCGACACAGCTGTGTTTCCCCATAGCCTGTCAAAACAGCCCCAAGAACCTGAGATCTTGGAGGAGGTTGATCCTCCTCCCTCAAGCCTGATCCCATGGAGGAGGGGGATATTTCTCACTCAGAGGCACACCTTCCTCTCTCTGCCTTCATGCTCTACTGCCCACATCATAACACAAAACTCATTTAGTCCAACTCTAAAAGTCAACGTAATCTTTCACAGTTTCAACCTTTTAAAAGTCCGTTCTGTTGTGAGACTTGAGGCAATTTCTTACCTGCAACTCCCTGATAAATCAAAAAGCTATTTACATACCTCCTGCATGCGATGCCATAGAATGTACACTATCCTTTCAAAAGGGAGAAACAGGGGCATGGTAAAGAAATGATGGAACAAAGCAACACCAAAGCAGGCAGGTAAAGCACCAAATCCTGGAGATCCAAGTCTGCTGCCCTGGGCTTAAGCTTAAACAGAACTGCCCCTAGAGTTCTGTCACCTGCAGCAGCCATCAATAGCTTAGACTACTTCTACTCCCTCTAGATATCATAAGCTCTCTAGGCAGAAACCTCGTGAATCTGAAAGATTCAAAATCTTGGCATTTCTATTGCAGCTTAGGCTTCCTTTTCACAGCTTCAAACACGCCATCTCAGGATCTTCTACCCTTTCAGGACCTTAAAGGAACCCTCTTGCCACAAGCTGCCTATCAATGGAAGCTCTCTGGAATGAGGCAAGAAGAGTCTATGAGGCCTTCTTCTTGTGCCTTTAATGCCTTCAAAGCCCCTTAATATTGCCAATAATGATAGTGGGTTTTCTAAAAACTCTTAGGCGCTCTTTATACCCTGAAGTCTTAATCTTTTATTTGGGCCACCATTTATATTTTGCCAGTATAAAACTAGAGTCTTCTTCTTAATTGTGCTAGTCCAATTATCAACATTTGTTTCTTTCCCCACACTATCCTGGGCTGCAACATTAAACTTTCTACTGTCCTTTTCCTCTCCAAAATGAACACTTATTATTATTTTCTTGCCCAATCACTGCCCCTTCTCACTGTAGACTATGTATGTGGAATCAATAATAAAAATGCCACAAATTGTGAGTTATTGTCCAAGGTTCCAACAACTTCTGCATTCCTTAGGTGAAACTTGTTCATTATTCTTTATAACATCAGATTTTTTTGTACCAACTTCTGTACTAATTTCATGCAACTTCAATAAAATAGCATGATCAAGGCATTTAACACAAGGAATGGATTACTTATTCTTATGGTTCCAGATCACAAGACAGTTCATCATGATGATAGATGCAGGGAAGCAAGATACTGGATCAGCAAGCTGAGAGATCATATCTTTAGCTGCTAACAGGAAGTTAATAGAGTGAACAGGTATCAGGGTGAGGCGATAAATTCTCAAAGCCTGTCCAAACTGATGTACTTCATCCAGCAAGGTTGTATGCCCCCATAATATACCCAAACAATGTCATCAACTTTGGACAAACTGTTCAAATAAGTGAGCCTATAAAGGGAGCAGTTCCCATTTGGCACAAGGGTGTGTGTTGGAAGGTATGAGTAGGTAAGGGCTTAGAGGCCTGCCTAAAGAACAAATCACAATTAGATAATCCCACCCTGGTTTTGGAATTTATTTCAAACTCTTCCTGCTATGTTTACCATTCTTATGCATGTTTTTCAGAATCAGTATGACTCATAGTGTTAGCATTATGTAATGAAACCTTTCACAATGGGTGTACAGAAAGCCCACTGATGTCTCTGTAGGGAGAACCTATTGTTCTTGAAACACAAAATTTAGAGAGAGATTTAAAATAATGTTAACAATGTCGATACAGCACAAAAAGTCCTCTTTACCTGTATCAGTTGTACTATCATAAGCACTAGGTTGCTAAGCATGAGAACATTGCCATGTCCAACTATCCACAATTTACAGTTCTTTATGGGCTATTCAGCTTTGACATTGTGAATACTCTCATGGAGCCAGACTGTGCTATTTAGCCTGTCTCAGATCACAGAGAAAGAGGACTTCAAATTTGCATAACACGCTTTCTACTAGAACAGGCACCATGGTTCTGAAATATCCAGGTTGGAACAATTGTCATGGTCTCTCCAGCTTGCCACACCTGGTGGTTGATTGGGCATTTTATTGGGCAAACAGTCTCTACTGGCTATTTACATTCTTGGAAGAAGGAAATGCACAAAGCATAACTTGGGGAGCAGAATCCCATTGCTAGAATAAGCTTACCTTCATTTGTTTACTTTGTTTTATTTTTAATCTTCATTTTAATTTTATTCTTTTAATAAAATTTTAGTTTTAATCTTCATTCTCTCAGTTAATCTGCCTTTCACCTCCTTGTTGAACTGTTACTTATTTTGTAAAGCCTACAAAGTTTCTCTAGTATAGAATTTTGCTTTTTTAAATATTTTCTCCCTATGGGAACGCCAGATACAAAGTTTGTTATATTTTTATAACCTAGAAAGTCATTATAGTCAGATTTAGCTTGATTCTTTCTTTCCCCCACCCTTAAAAGCTTTAAGAGTTTAGGAGCCCTATGTCCACACTAATCCAAATTACTCAGATCCAACAGAGATTCTGCTTCTTTCATGGATATCACATGACTAAGGGACTTACCAAAGTCATCACAGTCTCTTCACAGTCCTGAGAAACTTGCTAAATTAACTTATTTCTTACTTACCTGTAAACACAATAATTCCATGCACAATGAGCAGAAAACGAAACACACCACCTCCTAAGTGCTCAATTCTCTAATAATGTCTGTTCTTCCTCTGCTGTAGCCAAGTTTATTCTATCTATGGAGACCTCAGCTCAAAATATCTAAGTGTCCTTTATGATATAAGCATCTATAGAACATCAGGGAAGATGGTCTTCTTTTTCCTCCATTTCATGCACTATTTGTCTTTGGGAAGGATTAACACTTAGATTTTTCAAGTTTTCTTGGTTTTATTTATTTGCTTGTTTGGGTTGGTTTTGTTTCAATTTTTGATACCACATTTCTCAAACTAATCTACCTGCCTCTATGCCCTACAACTTCACCAAGCAGAGATGAAAGGCATTTGGAATTCTTGATTACAAGTGTTTCAATTGCAGAATTCATATGCAGAGCATCTCATAATTATCTCAGTTTCATGCATGGGTCCATTATCCTCATGCAAATCATATGTATTCCCTTTCTCTGTAATAAAGGTCAAATATGAGGAGGATATTTTTATCACTTCTACTCCTGTCTCTCTGCATTGTCTAATTTGATGTATAGGTTTGGAATTTTGGGGTCCCAGGAAGGCCTGTTTATCACAGACGTAATTCATTCTCTTTCCTGGACATGGTGCAGGCCGTAAGAAATTGTAAACCAACACTTCTAGCCTGTCTTCCTTTTATTCTGTTATTCTAAACATGTCAGAGAATAATGTGGAGGATGACAACTGTATGCTTTATTTTGTTTTGTTTCCCATCACCATTCTTGCCTTATGAAGGTTCTTTCTTTTTCTGTGCAAACAGGTAAGATTGAGTTTTATGCCTTATCATCTAGAGAAAAACCCACATCTCCAACCATGGCCTTTTCAGGTTCCATCACATATATATTACCTGCAGGGATTCCAATACATTATTTTGTTGACTGAGAAGATAAGGAATAGAATCTTTAAGTAGGAAGGAGACTGCCTTGCTCTGTGTCCTTGTCTCATGAGCTCAGAGAATAAAATCCATATACAACAAGAATTGTGAGATAAAATGGAGTTTTTATTGTAGAAAGAAAGCTCACAGAAAAAAGTATTAAAGATATATTGTCGCAAGCAGAGCTCGGGAAAGCATGCAAAGCTCCCGAGAGGGCCCCAAGAGATAGAAAATTCCAGTGAGCTATTTGTCTAGGGGAATTTTTATAGAATTTATGGAAGAAACTAGAAAAAGACCTGGATAGTTTCTCTTGCAGTGTGGAGAGGCCAAATGTTTTGTGTGTTTTTCTATGCCAAAAGCAAAGAGGTGATTAACTGCTGTTAACTGGGGGTTCATTTGATGTGGGTGGTATTCACTCTTTGAAATCCTTGATCATCTATGGCTTGTTATGTTGACCTTGACTTTTCTGCTCTGCATTACCCCAGACCAGTGTTGTACTCACTCTGAGATTACAGGTATTTCCGGCCTTAGACACTGGTGGGGCCACCTAGCCATCATTGAAAGTATGCTGGTTTTCTTCTCATTTTTATATGAAAAACCTTCAGTTTTACTGTGGTGGGACAATAACTCTTATTATAGCTAACAAGATGTAGTTTACAATCTTTCATGGTTGCAACACATCTAGTGGCTTAACTATAAGTTGCTTTGGGGTGTTCTCTCAGATGCTTTATGATTGACTCCACTTTTTGTTTGATATATCAAGTGGTATGAAAATGGTACTTTAGCAAGGAAGCATGCCATCTCATAACATAGAAGGGAAGGAAACCTGTATTTAGATTGCACCTAGAAACATTACAAATTCAAGTGAATCAGCCTCAAACTTGTACTGTATTTTACATTTAGGGGTCAAGCAACTGCTCTTCCCAAACCCATTTATGTTTTGACTGTTATTTTGATTACCAACAACTAATCAAAGAAATTAATTCATCTGTACCTAGTTGTTCAACCAATGTGTTTATTGGAGTGATTTAAAGCAGCACTCATGATT
The DNA here is from genome assembly GCA_004026605.1 of Ondatra zibethicus. Taxonomy (NCBI): domain Eukaryota; kingdom Metazoa; phylum Chordata; class Mammalia; order Rodentia; family Cricetidae; genus Ondatra; species Ondatra zibethicus. The sequence continues at coordinate 79,134 of PVIU01008352.1, forward strand.
CTCATGTGTCTTGGTATCCTAAATGATCTGTTCTGTATGGCTGTTGACTCAAAATTCTAATGTATTTGAATCTCCAGGTCAAACATGATGCAAATTACGCCAAAAAGTGTCTACTTTCTCAGTACTTGCTAGCAGTCTATAAAGACTTGGGGAGAGCCATGAAAAGCTTTGTACTTTATGAGTTTTTGATTAATGAAAAATTTGAGTAGTTTCTGATCCTTATGTCCTTCATCAGCTTCTTGTGATTTTTTAAACTTCCTTCTTTCCAAGTACCTGAACTGGCCTTTCCCTGTAATCAGATTGGAGACTATCTTAATTGTCACCATAGAACCCTCATCCAGAAACTGATGAAAGCAAACGAGAGATCCATAGCTAAGCAGTGGGCTGAGCTCCTGGAGTCCAGTCCAAGAGAAGGGGGAGTGAAAATGTGAGCAAAAGGGTCAAGAATGTGGTAGGGATACCCATAAAAACAGCTGACCTGAACTAGTGGGAGCTCATCAACTCTGGACTGACAGCACAGGAACCTACATAGGACCAAACTAGGCACCTGAATTAGAGTGACAAATGTGTGGTTGAGGCCATCTTTGCAGCCCCTGGCAGTGGGGCCAGGATTTATCTCTAGTGCTTCAACTGGCTTTTTGGAGACCTTTCTTTTTTTCCTTTTTTTTATTACTTAAAAAAATCAATCTAAATTCCTACTCCCTCCCCTCCTCCCACTCCCCTCCCTCTCCCTCCACAGACCCTCCAAGCCTAAGGGAGTGCAATGCACCCACCCTGGGGAAAGTCCAAAGCCCTCCCTACTACGTCTAGGTTGAGCAAGGTTGGTGTCCAAAGAGAATAGGATCCCATGAAGTCAGTATATGCAAGGAGAGACACATCCCAGTGTCACTATCAGTGACTCCTCAGTCTGCCCCAGCTGACAACCGCTTCAGCGGGGCTTGGTTGTTCGCATGCTCATTCACTTCCAGTTCAGTTGGTGTTGGTGAGCTACGATTAGCTCAGGCAAACTGTCTCAGTGGATGACCCTACATGTTCTTGAATTCCTTGCTCATACTCTTTCTCCACTCTTCAACTGGATCTTGGGAGTTCAGTCCAATGCTCCGATATAGGTCATTGCCTCTGTTCCTATCTATTGTTGGATGAAGGTTCTATGGTGATATTTAAGATAATCATCAGTCTGACTACATTGTAAGGTCAGTTCAGACACCCTCTCCTCTATTGCTTAGGGTACCAGCCGGGTTCATCCCTGTGGATTCTTGGGCAGTTTTCTAGAGCCAGGTTTCTTGCTAACTCCAAAATGGCTCCCTCAATCAAGATATCTCTTTCCTTGCTCTCATATCTGTCCTTCCTCCATCTTGACCATCCCATTCCCTCAGGTTCTCCTCCATCCCCCTTTCCCCCCTCTATCCCTGGCCCCTCTGCTCCCAATTTTTAGTCTGATTCTAATTTCCAGGTGGGTCTATATATGTTTTTCTTTGGGTTCACCTTATTACTTAGTTTCTCTAGGATCCTGAGCGATAGACTTGTTGCCCTTTGTTTATGACTAGTATTTACTTATGAGTGAGTACATACCATGTTCACTTTTTGGGTCTGGGTTACCTCACTCAGGATGATGTTTTCTAATTCTGTCCATTTGCATGCAAAATTCAGAATGTCATTGATTTTTACTGCTGAGTAGTACTCTAATGTGTAGATGTGCCACACTTTCTTTTTCCATTCTTCAGTTGAGAGGCATCTAGGTAGTTTCCAGGTTCTGGCTATTACAAATAATACATCTATGAACATAGTTGTACAAAAGCTCTTGTAATATGTTTGAGCATCTTTTGGGTATATTCCCAAGAGTGTAATTGCTGGATCCTGAGGTAGGTTGATTCCAAGTTTTCTGAGAAACCGCCACACTGATTTCCAAAGTGGTTGCACAAGCTTGCATTCCCACCAGCAGTGGATGAGTATTCCCCTTGCTCCACAACTTCTCCAGCATAAGCTATCATTAGTGTTTTTGATCTTAGCCATTCTGACAGGTGTAAGATGGTATCTCAAAGTTGTTTTGATTTGCATTTCCCTGATAGCTAAGGAAGAAGAACATGTCCTTAAGTATCTTTTGGCCATTTGAAATTCTTCTGATGAGAATTCTCTGTTTAGTTCAGTACACCACTTTTTAATTCGGTTATTTAGAATTTTAATGTTTAATTTCTTGTGTTCTTTATATATTTTGGAGATCAGTCCTTTGTCTGATGTGGGGCTGGTGAAGAATTTTTCCCATTCAGTGGGCTGCCTTTTTTGTCATATTGACTGTGTCCTTTGCTTTACAGAAGCTTCTCAGTTTCAGGAGGTCCCATTTATTTATTGTTGCTCTTATTGTCTGTGCTACTAGGGTTATATTTAGGAAGTGGTCTCCCGTGCCTAGGATTGAAGGTTACTTCCCACTTTCTCTTCTACCAGGTTCAGTGTGGTCCGATTTATATTGAGGTCTTTAATCCATTTGGACTTGAGTTTTGTGCATGGCAACAGATATGGATCTATTTTCATTCTTCTACAGGTGGACATCCATTTATGCCAGCACATTTTGTGAAGATTCTTTCTTTTTTCCATTGTATCTTTTATGCTTCTTTGCCAAAAATCAGGTGTTCATGGGTGTGTGAATTAATATCCGGGTCTTTAATTTGATTCCATTGGTCAACATCTCTGTTTTTATGCTAATACCAAGCTGTTTTCATTACTGTAGCTCTGTAATAGAGCTTGATGTCAGGGATGGTGTCGCCTCCGGCAGTTCCTTTACTGTACAGGATTGTTTTGGCTATCCTAGGTTTCTTGCTTTTCCATAGGAAGTTGAGTATTGTTCTTTCAAGGTCTGTGAAGAATTGTGTTGGGATTTTGATGGGGATTGTATTGAATCTTTCCATTTTCTTATTTCTACTTCAATTTCTTTCTTCAAAGACATAAAGTTCTTGTCAAATAGATCTTTCATATCTTTGTTAGTGTTATCCCAAGATATTGCATGTTATTTGTGGCTATTGTAAAAGGTGATATTTCTTTTTTTAATATTCTTTTATTTTTCATTGAAAAAATTTACACTTCCTCCCCTTCTCCCAGTCCCCTCCTGCTCCCCCACTAACCCTCCTCCCTCCCCCTGCTTCCTTAAGAGGGGGGAGAGTACCCTGCCCTGTGGGAAGTCCAAGGCCCTCCCCCCTCCATCCCGTCCTAGGAAGTGTGCATCCATATAGACTAGGTTCCCCAAAAGCTAATACATGCAGAAGAGATAGGTCTCAGTACCATTATCATTGGCTTCTCAGTCAGCCCCCATTGACAGAAACATTCAGAGATTCTGGTTTGATCATTCAGTCCTGGTCCAGCTGGATTTGGTGAGCTCCCATTAGATCAGGCACACTGTCTCGGTTGGTGGACCAGCCTCTCCCGGTCCTGACTTCCTTGCTCATCTTTTCCACCTTTTGTTTTTCTACTGGACCTTGGGAGCTCAGTCCATTGCTCTGATGTAAATGTGGGTCTCTGTCTCTATCTCCATCCATTGGATGAAATTTCTATGGTGATGATCAAGATATTCATCAATGTGACTATGGGGCAAGGCTAGATCAGGAACCTTCTCCTCTGCTGCTCAAGTACCTAGCTGGGGACATCCCCATGGACACCTGTGATCCCCTCTAGAGCCAAGACTCTTGCCAACCCTAAAATGACTCCCTTACTGTAGATATCTTATTCCCTTCTCCAATATCCACCCTTCCTTCATCTCTACCCTCTCATTCCCCCAAGCCCTCCCCAGTCCATCCCTTCTCCCTTCTACCTCCCTCTCTCCAGACAATAAGAGCAACAATGAATAAATGGGACCTCCTGAAACTGAGAAGCTTCTGTAAAGTCAAGGACACTGTCATTAAGACAAAAGGGCATCGTACTGAATGGGAGAAGATCTTCACTAACCCCACATCAGACAAAGGTCTGATCTCCAAAATATACAAAGAACTCAAGAAACTAACCAGTAAAATGCTAAATTACCCAATTAAAAAATGGGGTAATGATCTGAACAGAGAATTCTCAACAAGAGAAGTTCGAATGGCCAAAAGATACTTAAGGTTATCTTCAACTTCCTTATCAATCAGGGAAATGCAAATCAAAACAACTTTGAGATACCATCTTATACCTGTCAGAATGGCTAAAAGAAAAAACACCAATGATAGCCTATGCTGGAGAGGATGTGTAGCAAGGGGAACACTCATCCATTGCTGGTGGGAATGCAAACTTGTGCAACCACTTTGGAAATCAGTGTGGCAGTTTCTCAGGAAATTGGGAATCAACCTACCTCAGGATCCAGCAATACCACTCTTGGGAATATACCCAAGAGATGCCCAATCATACTACAAAAGCATTTGTGCAGCTATGTTCATAGCAGCATTATTTGTAATAGTCAGAACCTGGAAACAACCTAGGTGCCCCTCAATGGAAGAATGGATCAAGAAAGTGTGGAATATATACACATTAGAGTACTACACAGCAGTAAAAAAAACAATGACATCTTGAATTTTCCATGCAAATGGATGGAAATAGAAAACGCTATCCTGAGTGAGGTAACCCAAACCCAAACAGACGATTATGGTATGCATTCACTCATTAGTGGACCCTAGCCATAAAACAAAGGACACTAAGCTTATATCTCACAAGCCCAGAGAAGCCAAATAGCAAGGCAAACCCAAAGAAAATCATATATAGATCTTCGTGAAAATTGGAAGCAAACAAGATTTCCAGGCAAAAGGTGGGAATACGGGGCTGGGGATAGAGGTAGGGGTTGGGGGGTGGGGGGAGGGGAGAGGGGGAAGGAGAAGGGAGAAGGGAAGGACTGGGGAGAG
>PVIU01008353.1:0-83959 GCA_004026605.1 Ondatra zibethicus
CCTCTCTTAACCCCCTTCCTCCGCTGTCAAACCCCGCTCATCCCTACAAGTCCCTTCCTCATATTTGTGCCTCTGAGATCATTTTGTTCTCATAATTTCCGAACTTCCTGGTGGATTCCATTGGTGATAAAGTCAGGATATTTGCTTACATACATATGGGGTAGGGCTGGTCTGACCTTGCATGCTAACAGTATCTGCCTCCTGTGATTTCTGCTTCTACTAGGCTAATGAACAGTTCTTCCTTTGCAAGGCTTTAGTGTGCCATGCTACAGACTCATCAGCATCCTCTTGATGTCCATCTGAAACCAGCCATGCCTGTTTCCCACTCCCCCCTTCGCCACTAGGACTAGCGGTCCATCAATCGTCATAGCTCAAGGATGTGCTATGAGTCACCCGTTCATTTAGCCTCGTGCTCACATAGCTGATATCCTGCTGGGAGCTGAGGATGCAGAGATGAGATGCTACCTTATTTATGAGGAGTTCTTTGCTCCAGGAGGTCACATGTTGAGGAAGAGCGTTTCTGAAGGCAGGAGAGAACACCGAGTAGGGTTTCCAGCTCGGTTAGCCAGGGTGTGGTGGGCTACTTGCAGAGCCCTGTCCAGGAGGCTGCAGCTGTGGCAGAGTCGAGTACCAAGGAAAAGGGGGGAAGGCTTTGGGGACTAAATATGAAGGGGTGACTCCGAACACTGGAGTAGTGATGAGAACGAGGCTGTGGGAGAACAGAGCAACAGTGTGGCACCCTAAGGAGTAGCGGGGGTCAGAGGCCAGGAGAACTGCTGATCTCATAATCAGGAGAAGTAGTAGATAGGATTTCACCTTTGTAAAACTGTCTCTCCATCCTGTGTGGCTTGTCAGTCTGACGTCATACTCTCCCATCCCTCTCTCTGAAGCCTTGCAATAGAATGCACAAGACACTGAACTAAGCGTGTGCCTGGCCTCTGGAACTCTGGGTTATCTGCTGTGCAGTACCGACACCCTGGTGTTGTTCTGCAGATTCGAGGCTGTGTGTGTGTGTGCACATGTGCATGTGTGTTTGCATGTGTGTGCATGTGTATGTGTGTGTGTGTTTTGTGTGTGTACATGTGCATGTGTGTGAGTGTGCCTGTGTGTTTGTGTGTGTGCGTGTGCTTGTGTGTGTGTGCTGCCTTGTTATGTTTCTTTGAGGCACTAGACTGAAAGATCTACTACTGAATCCTCATCATATTCTCTCACAGACATCCCACTTGAGGCGTACTTGAAAGTTAATGGTGTAGGTAGGGATTCCTTTATTCTCTGGGTATTCTAGATAGACAAAATGGCTGATTTCAGAACCGTAGGCATTGGAGGCAGTTTTGTGTTGAGACAGTGCTTACTGTCCTCATATGAAGGCCTGAGTGTGAATCCCTGGAACCTAGGTGGGCTGCAGCATGGCCACACTCCAGGCCTGCTGGGCAATGAAAGATGGGTTCCAGGAAACTGGGACAAGCTTGGTGTACAACAGCGACCCTGTCAGACAAGAAGAGGATGGCACCTAACTGTCCCCCCGTCCATATATATACATATATATGCATATGATATTACACACTCACACACACCCTACACATGCACAGCATGCCCAAACACATGCATGCAGGTATACATACATACTACACAGCCATGTACATACAAAAAAGAGAAATCCCACGACAGTAAGCTACTGGACCTACCTGTATAGGTGAATTCAAGAACTGCTTAGCTAAAAAGAGGATGCCGCATGCTTCAGAATATTTAATCGAGAAAATAGCATATTTCCTGAAATCAGACAACACTGTCCTCAAGGCCTGGGAGATTAAATGTGCATCACGTCACCATGGCCACTGCCCTTGTTGTCCCAGCATTCGTGTCCCACACATTGCTCTTGGCTGCTCTCTGCTCCAGTCCTCATCCCTGGTTGAACTGGACCAGAAGACACCTTCACTCTCTGTTCTGCTAAAACAAACAGAAGGAAGTCTGAGGTATTTTGGGGTAAGTTTGAGGAAAGGGAAGTATGGATCTCGACACTCGAGCTACAAAATGGATTGAAGAATTAGAAAGTCCACATTCTGTTAACTCATGGTCATCTGCTATCAATGAAGCACCTCTATACAACCTACAACTTCACCTTAAACACTGGCAACGTCTATATTCCAAACAACATAAACCTGCAGTGGAAAAGTGAAACTTAAGATATCTCTTCCCTCCGCCCCTCCATTCCAAGGCTCGACACTCCCAAAGAATGAGAAGTGAAGATGTGCAAGTTTGTCCCATGCATCCTGGGTTGACATAGATGGGCATTTGTGACTATCTTTGTAGACAGCTTCTGCATGCTCGCCCCAGAGTTGCACAGTAGTGCTCTCTTCTGGGGTACCGCAGGGAATCCCACTGTGTAGTTCACTGCCTGGGAGAATTTACTTGACTCATTTCTTCCCGTGATTCTCAGGTAAGTCTCCCATGATCTCCTGAAAATGATCCTAGGGGACAATGACATCTAACCCAGTATACTTCTCACTAGGCCCACTTGTTCCCAGGCTAACTGATTGTCCCTGGGCCGTGCAAAGGTGTGAGTGCAGCCTGCTTCACAGCCACTCACCTTGTCTTCCTCTGGCTTTGTCTCCCTTAATCATAAAGGAGACATTGGAAGGCAAAGGGAAAATGAGATACAGACTTAACCTCATATTTAAGGGTTCTGTTACCTTCTTCGGCCGGCTTGCTGGAGCCTCTTGGGAGGAATCACAGCAGCCCTATATTCTCCGTGAACTCCACGTTCTCCTTTCAAGAGATAGAAGCTGCAGATTCAGGAGCAGCTCTGTGTGTTCCTGGGAAGGCATCGGCAATTACCTAGCTCCTTACCATCCTGACCAGTTATATCCCTGCCCCATCTTTCATAACGAGAACCCTGGCTCAAAGTTTTGATTTTGAGAGATAAGGAGGAACTCAATTGGAATGATTTTCTTCATTGTAGGATATGTAAGGTAAGTGTATTTCTGACAAATGATAAAGGTAGAAATTTAAAACATACACTCGCAATAAAAATTCCATAGATGTTCTAGTACTGATGGTATGTAGTAAGAACAGCAAGAGGGAGAAAAGAATGATGGTGGTGATGATGGTGGGGATGATGATAATTGTGCCATTATTTTGATGATGGTGGTGATGATGAAAGTAGCTCTTATGATAATGATGGTGACAATGACAATCTCGGTAGCCATTGTAATGATGATAGTAATAATGATAATTATGATTTTCAGGGTAATGATGAAGATACTGATGATGGTGATTTTGGGGGTGGAGGTAACAAGGACACTGATGACGATGATAATAGTGGTGGTGATGGTAAAGACGGGATAACAACAATGATGATGACATTGATTATTTGGACAACTAATGCCTAGACAGCAGGACTCTTAGTGGGGTATGGATGTTATGATCATAAGCCACATGGGTCCTCATAACCCCATGGTTTAGATACTAGATTTCCCCATACCACACATGTGAGAAAATGGAGACAATGTCCACATCTGAATTTTTATGGGTTTCATTTGGAGGTGTTTTGTCTCTTCTGGTATCAGCGCTCTTTAAAGGCAATGCAGGAGCACTCTCTGGACTTGGCTATGAACAGCCCTTCCAGCCAGATGAGCACTTTGAGACTGCGATCAAATGCACAGGGAAATTAATTTATTTCCTGTGCAAAGCCCCTAAGAACACAATCTCACGGCTCCAGATGTAAGTGTTTTGAAGCTGAGAGTACCTTGAATGCAAAAGTGAAAAGCAGCTTTTGTATCTGGAATAGAACCTGTTTACCTTACCAACTCATACTTCTCTTACTTGGCCAGCTGTCAACGAAATAGTGGCAAGGGCTGGTATCCTGTGTAGATTCGCTCAGTAAAGTAGGTGACTTCTGGTCTCTCAGTCTGAGTCAAGTGCTATTTGAACTCTGCACTTTACTACCCAAGTTTATGAAGTTATATTTATACTTGGGTTGCATCTCCCTTCAGGAGGTATCAAAGTAACTGAAATGACTGAGAGAAAAAAAACAGGAATTTCCTATTACTGCTCTCTCTCAAGCTTCTGTAGGTGATAACTATCTCAGTGCTTGTTTGCACCTAATGACACCCAGAAATGAAGAAGGATTCTGACTTTTAAATAACCCAGTGAACTTCCAGAATGCTGGTGCAAACACAGACTGCCTTATACCCTTTCCGTAATAATGTCTTGAGGATGGCACAGGCTTGGAGGCAACCTGCACCTTAACAAAGACATCAGGAAATTTCTCAGCTGTCTCTACCAAACTCTACTGAAAGAAATATATAATAAATTTGTGCTAGTGTAGAATGCCACTATTCTAGTATTTATTCTGTGGCGATTGGAAATTGATGCATAAATGAACTGGTAAAGAGTTCCTTCGCCTCCTGCATCTCAAATGTTTATCCCACTCGTATATCCTTGATGGAAGTGTCACGTGACCCATCAGCCTGCAAAGGTCTCCAGGCTCTGTTCTTGCCTGGATTTGCCTAGCCTTAGACAAGCCTCCATCCTTACATCCTCCCCGCCCCGCCCCGCACAGCTTGCTTCCATGAATCAGGGGATTGGCTTAGGTGGTGATCTTTCTGCTTTGGCTCAGTAATGGGGAGAGTTGAACTATAAATTCTTTGAAGTCAATCATGTATTTGATTTGGTGCCCTAGAACTAAAAGATCCATTTTGACTTATAGCAGAATTGGTTTGTGAATTGTGACTATTAGTCCCTAGGCCAGAGAAAGATCCAAGGAAAGCCTTCTAAGTGATCAGATTAAATGAGCTGTGAGCCAGATAAGCTTTGGAGAACCCAGCTTGCCTGCTGTTTTTATAAACCAGCATGTATTTACATATTTCTAAGGAGTATACATTCTTTTCCAGGCCTTTCTCCAGGGAAACACTGGGGTCTGCTTGCTAGGAATGAATCTTCCTTGCTCTCTACAGCAGCAGTGACAATTCTCCTGCTTCCCTTGCTAAACTACTATACTGTACTTTAATGGATGTTTTACAAACCTGCCTTTATTGGCATGGGATGTTATGACAAAATACTACAGGGTGGGTGACTCAAAAATCATGCGCTCATTTTTGTACTTCACAGTTCTGGAGTATGGAAGTCTAAAGTTAAGGTTCTGATCTGTCCTGTTCCTAGGAAGAGCCCTCTTTCTGGTTTGCAGATGGCTAGTCTCTTACTGTGTGTCACAAGACCTTTTTCCATGAACAAGTAAGTGGAAGGCAGGGGTAAGATAAAAGGGAGGAAGAGGGGGAGAAGAGGAGAGTGCTTTCTTAAAAGGTTTGTGTTTGACCATGGGTCCTGCTGTTCCTATTGCTGTACCTCTACCTCCCATTAGAAGGTGGATTAGGGCATCAACATAGGAACTTGAAGGACACAAACATTTAGTTTTTAACATAGTGATGCATCTTGGAGGAATTCTTCTCAGTTTTCCTCAGCAAGTAGAAGATCAAATGTGCAATTGGTGGTCCATACATTCTTTGCCATGACAACAGTCTCTCTTCGTGGTGCCATCTTCACTAGCGTTCTGTTTCTGGAAATCCGTTAGGTCCTAATTCCGCCCCCTCAGGAAAGCTACCGCTTTCCAGAGGCAGGTGCCAGTTTTCCCAACCGTCAATCAAGAAGTTTGCAGCAAGTATCTCTAAGATCTTTCTCTGAAGATGCTCAGGCTCTGAGATTGGAGGTCTTCAGTGAAGAGCTGTATTGTTGAGGAGGATGTAGTTAAGCCCCACCCCTAGCAGAGGAGCAATTGGTGGCTGCCGGGGAAGGGAGAGTCAGTTTTCTTCAGAGATGCAGCCCTGAGAGACTGTCCATGCTCCAGCAGTTGGTTCTCCATACAAGCTCATATAGACAGCACTCAGGAGACTCTGGGGTTTTGTTTTCTTTAAGAATACATGAAGTTGGAAGGGTGAAGCAATGGTGAGGACTGAGGAAAAATTGGTTGGGATGAAAGAGGGGGTGGGTTTGATCAAAACACATTAAATGTAGAGAAAGTGAAGGTGTGCCGTCTCACAAAAGCAGGGTCTGAAACGATACAGACTCCCTCCCACTTGCCCAAGTCACCTGAGCTGGGCCATCGGTCTACTGCCCTTTCTGTAAGCTGACACTGTGGGTGACTAAAATTTCCCTCCCACTCTGTATTAAGTATGGGTTGTGATCCACACAGAGATGTAACATGAGGGCCTGCTTGTTGCGGTTTCTGTCCTGCCCAGTTCCCACAGCTGTTTAGGTCCTAAAGAAAATCACACAGAGGTCTGCATTAGTTATAAACTGATTATCCCATTAGCTCAGGCTTTGTATTAGCTCTTATAACTTATATAGCCCATTACTGTTATCTGTTAGCCACATGGCTCGGTACCTTTTTCAGAGGGGCAGGTCACATCTTCCTTTTTTGGTGTCTGGACTGGACTGGGGAGGAATGGGCTTCCTCCTTCCCAGAATTCTTCTGTTCTCATTGACCCGCCTCTACTTCCTGTCTGGTTGTCCTGCCTATACTTGCTGCTTGGCTACTGGCCAATCAGCGTATATTTTAAACATAATTGACAGAATATAGACAATTGTCCCGCACCACAGAGACACAGATGATATATTCGTTACCATTTTCCCTGTTATACACAAGCATGGCTATGTGCCAATGTGCTCTCTGAATACAGAGAGAACAGTTCCCTGTGTCAATCATTTATTTCCTTGGCTTACTAGGAGTTGATACTTTTCTGTCAAAAAAACAGATATGAAGTACCCTGAATCATCTCTCCCATACACAGATTATTTTATAAAATAGAAATCTACCCAAGAACTTTAAAAGTGAGACTCTTATAGGTTATTAAGGATCTTTTTTTTTTTTTTACTAATTGCCTAGTCAAGTTAAAATGCTGGGATGCAACTAAGACCTCATTTTGAAGTTGAAAAACTTATACTGTTATGGAAGAAGAAAGAGAAGTTGTGCGGGCGTTGGCTGAGGTAGTCCTTCCTCAGACCCAGACTTCCTACAGACCTGAGCTTGCCTTTGTTCTGTGGTTCCTTCTGTCTGTGTTTCATTTTTTGTGGACTTTGAACACCAGGAATCAGGAGTTGTGCCCTCAGTAATTCCTGGCACACAGAGAACACTGAGAAGAGTAAATTGATGGTGCTTGTCCCAATCTTATTAAACATTACCCAGGAGTGATGAGAAGGGAAAACATTCAGAGATGGACATACCCCAGTGATCAAAGTCCAAATTGTAGCACCCAGACTTCACTATTGCTCCCATTGAAAACGGCAGACAGCATGGCATTCCATGTAGCTTCTGTATAGAACAAAGGGGTCATTTTGGAAATGACCTATATTTATAGCTCTAAAAATCAATGAAAACTAGATAGAGGCCCCTAAAGAAAAACCTTTTCTGTGTTCAAGAGAAAATTATTAGTAAACCATGTCTGAAAATGAGGATTGTTTCTGAAGCTTTGTCCTCGATGGAACAATTCTAAAATTTCAGCCAGTTCCATCACTCTGCTGGTTATGCGTATCTGCTCACCCCCAACTCAAGTGGCTAATAATGGCCTTAATTATGGTACATTTAGGCTCCAAGTCAGGAAAAGGAAGAAGAAAACACTGCTTGGTTCCAGGTTACTGGTCAAAGCCAATTTTAAGTGATTTATTTTGTCTAAGAAACAGCAGCTCCATGCCATGAGTGAAGATCAAATAACTGTTTTTCAGAGAAAGGACACCAAGTTCCAGAAACCTTGTCTGGAACAGGAACCCAGGGAGGTCAGTCAGTCAGTCACTGTCAGACAAGGGAAGAGGATTGGAGGAGGAGCTCAATAGAATGGGAATGGGGGTCACCAAGGGAACAGACAGATTCATGTCTACATGGACATAAGTTCCTTAAGATGTAAACAATGTCCAATACAGGGCTGGAGAAGAACCCAGCTTTTATCTGTTGGTTTTCCATTGTCTCATCCCTCCTGTAATCAGAGAGCCATTCCTATAAATGGCTGTTTTCCCTGGTAGGTATAGCTTCCTATGCTTTCACCAGGTGAGAAAGGCTTAAGGTGCGTATTTTAGGGCACCCACCCTCTCAGAGTTGTGGCTCTTTTGGGTTTCCGGGATAAGTGAACATGGATTCTCTGTGGGTGAGTGGTTGGAGCCCACACAAGGACTCCTAGACCAGCGGTTTTACAGAAAGACCAGGGTCTGACCTTCTTTGTGTTGAGTCTGAGCAAACCAGAGACCCAGATGCTCTGAGGTGAGGTAGGTCCACTCCCATCATTGGGGAGAGGCGCTGGGTCCACTGCTCTCCTAACCTACTCATCTCCAGAGCATGCAGAGCAACGCCTGGACATGTGGAGGCCGCCTGTGTCTGCTCACTTCACCAAGCGGAGGCGAGCCGGGGAGACAACACTGCCGGTGTGGATGGGGGTGACCGCTACCCCAAGCCATCAAAGTGATCAATCTGTAAAATGACTGATTCATGCATGGGAACAGTCACAGGACCTTTGCTTTGTTTGCTTCCCTTGAAAAATTGTTCCTCCACCAGCACCTCCCTGGTTACTAAGCCTCATGCGACTTTGCACATCCCTAGCCTCTCACTTACTTCTTCCTCCAACACTGCTATGGCCTTCATGACATACTAACTTCACATGTTTCTGCATCTCTGAGGGATTTTCTCAAGGTCAGTGCCTTGATGCCCTGAAATACACCTTTGCCTTGAGGGCATATTATCAACAACTCAAATTCCTCTCTTCTAATCTCACAAGTATGTGATGTCATCCTTATTCATGGTTGGATCTAGCGTTTTTGTCATCCCCAGGATCCACTGAAGTATATGCCATCAGCCTGTATCAGGGGCAGCTTCTTCAGAGAGGTGCCCCTTCTTGCTACAGTAATGAACAGCGTGCCTAGTCACTTTCTCCATTAGTTGGAGATCTCAGCAAGTGGTTCATTAGTTCGATTTTCCCGTTGTTATTCTTGTTTTCGTTCTTCACAAAATTGTGGATCAAAATGATTCATAAGCATCCCTGAGCTTCCCCTTCCGATGCTCTTACACAGTCCTCTCACGGTCATGGCCAGGCCAAGCACTGTCCCTATCTCACTATGAACCCATCCATGCCTAGGCATGGACCTCCAATCCGCACAACTCACATAGAGTAAGTGCCATTTAAGATAAAGCCATCCACACATGACTTGTAGCACGCGCATATGTACACACACACACACACACACACACACACACACGCACACACACTATGATATTTCAGTCACCATGGCTCTGAAATTCAGATGGGCCTAAGCATACAGTATGCTCACTCACATCTGACAAACCCGCCCTGACTGCAGCCCCCAAAGACTAGCTTCTCTTGGAGCTTCATTCACCCCTTTCCTGGAAGCAGCATTTCAGGGTCTTCTTCCAAGAGCTAAGACCTGAGGACCCCTCTCTGCTCACTGCTTCTCTATTTGTCTTCAAGGCCGCTGATGCCAATCACATCCAATCCTCTATCTTGTGCCAAAATGGCTTAATAGGCATTTATGAAAGATTGTTTTGACTGGTCTTAGAGAAGAAAAAACAGCCATGACTACGAAATTCAAGGCAGGCCTTAGCACTGCCCAGTAATCATGTCGTTTCCTTTGTGAATGATTTTCAGATTCTTAGCCTCTACGTTTGCTTAAACCTCTGCTTGTCAGCTTTCTGTTGCAGTCAAAGGAGTTCTTTATTTCCATTCCACTCACCTGTGCCTACCATGCAAAGTTACCTTCAAATTGATCAACAGCATACAGAAGCCATTATGCCTTAAAATCTCCTTCAGGGACTTTCTGAGTGATGTTGGTAAATACACACCATGTCTGCCTCCAATCAAGCATGCATGCGTGTTACATGCATGCACTTCAGCTGTCCTAGAATCATAGCGTGATTGTTCTCAGATGAGCAACACAGTCATCATTGATGCGTGTCCTCCTTCCGCACTGACTGAAATGCTATGCCTCCTTTTAACTGAGGTGTCATCTTCCACAACAAAGCAATTGTTTTCCTTCCCTAGGGTTTTCTCCAAGGCTGTGTTGGGAAAGGACGTATGAAGGAAGGCAGGAGCCTGAAAATCTGGGGCTCACAGTATTTCTTAATCCACTTTAAAAGTGCCAAAGAGGCAACCATAAATTCAGAGAAAAACCAATTCCTTTTTTTGCCTCATTTTCTAGTCTTGCCTCTACAGATGTTTAAGCTATCAAGACTGAGTCAGCACGCGGTACTTCATCAACTTTGATTCACCCACAACTAAACTTCTTTTAATTTTGTGTAAGAAAGGAGGCATGTCTAACAGTACATAACGTGTGTAAGCATGAAGTGTGTATGTATGAGTGATCTGTAACACACCTCCGTGTTGGTACCGGCTTTGGCAATTTAGAATGCTTTAAATGGTGAAGTGGATCCCTACATGAAATCTTCAATTGTAGATTGATCTCAGATCACAAAGCCTAAAATATTTATGATCTGTGCCTTTAAGAAAAATTTTAATGAACTTCGTACTATCTCCTCACAGTTTATTTCCAAGGTCAAACTTCCATAATCTAAAAAGAGCAGTATCCAAAGAAGCTTCACATGTGTCTCAGCTCCTCCTGACAAGACCTCTCATGGTTACTTTCATTCTGTTTGTGTGCACATATGCACTGCAGCAGGCATGTAGAGATCAGACAGCAACGGGTGCATGTCAGTCCTCTCCTCCCAACATGTAGGTCCCAGGTATTACCCTCAGGCAACAGGGCTTGACTTCAGGGGACTTCACCTGTTAAAACATCCCGCATCACAGAGCCAAAATAGTTTTCATTGTTGCTGTTGTTAATGTTCCTTTAAGTCTTCTTCAAAGATTTATCCCTGAGGAAAAATAAAACTCAGTTGCTGGTCTCCTTGCTGCCCTTCCTACGGAGAGAGCAGACATCCTCCACAGCTGTGCATCTCCTCCTGCGTGCTTAAAAAGCCGTCACCCCACAGAGTCAGCAGAAGGACAAATTCTGACATGTACAAGTGCTGCGAAGGGACACTGATGTTATGCCCAGCATCAGATGGCCTGGTGTGAGAGTCAAGAGAAGGGAGGAGGCCTAGGCCTACGCCGAAAGAGCCTTAAACTTCAAGTCACTTGTAGCAGAGTGATCAGGAATGCGTGTTTGTGCTCTGCATGGAGTAACTTCCCTGGGAACTTAGAGGGATACAGACCGTGTTGAGAGTCAGAAAAACAGATTGAGGGATATCATCCTGGGTTTCCCAGACAGATGCTAACATCGGGGATATTAGCAGAGCAGGGTTGGTTTAACTGAGTTCAGAGAAGTGTCTAAGTACATCTTCCCTCTAGGGTTAGTGGGTGATACTTCTCTATGGGTGGCTGAGGCTGGGCTCCTTTCCCATGGACTCTTATCACTAGCAGTAACACCTGTGATAACAAATATATCATTCCTGAACATGCTGTTAACACCCAAGATCTGCTCTATGAGCCAGAGCTGCAGGCTTTGTGCCTAGGTGCTGTGCAGCTTATGGTAGGTTGACAAATGGTCTAAGACATCCGAACCCTAAAATGAAACATCTTTAGTTAGCTAACAAAGAGTTAAGGGGCAGATAGCATGCTCCAGTAGTAAATTATCATGCTGACAGACCATGGCTAAAGAATAAGACGTTACAATGAGACGGTCACTTTCTTTCTTTGTAGCTTACTTGTCTTTCTCCCAAAATAAACCACATTGAAATATATGTGCTATTTTGTATGTCTTGTTATTTAGATATTACAGTAGCAACAAACATTTTCAAGAAGTCCTAATGTAAGTAATCATCTAAAAAGGAGATTGTTCCTAGTGAGAAAGAAACATCCATGCCCCTCAAATCTAGATAACTCAGATACATTGGTGGATACAGACTCATCTGTGTTCAGCTTAGAACATTTGAACAGGAAGAACTTTCATTAAAGAGAAGAAGAATGATGATTTCTGAGGATGCTGAAACATCCAAGGCAGAACTGCAATTTACCATTTACTTCCAGTAAATGAATAGCCAGTTGCCTTTACAGCATCCGTCTTCTGAAACTGGATGTCAGACAAAGGCTGCTGTTCAGTCGTGGCACCAGCAGACACATAGGCAGGAACAGATGAGGCCAGTGATCTCTACAACCTGGCTCTCTTTTTCAGAAACAAGAGAATGGGAATGAGCCAACTTTGTGCTATGTTTTCAGTCTATACATGGGATCCACTTCACCTGTGTCTCCCCCACTTCTTTCATAAGCATATTTAATAAGCGCTATGTTAGGACTGTTTGAAAATCCCGGCAAAGACACAGTGTCGTGTTCAGACTCCGTACTAAGCACATCCCCCAACTGTGAATTGTTTTCAACAACGCCTCAGTCATGTGAAGGCCAGAGCACAGCTTATGGGTGTCGACTCATTCTTGCCACCATGTGGGTCTCAGGATTGAACTCAGATCTTCAGGCCTGGTGACAAGTGTCTTTTCCTGTTGAGCCATCTAGGCTTCCCTTAGGGGTGGTGGTGGAATTCTTATGTAATAAGGTGTCGTCTGACAAGTACGACACAAACTCATGAAGCAGGGAATTCTGAAGGTGTAGACTTAGCACCTTTGACAGCTGTTGGGGATAGAATTATAACACACCCTGGCAATGGAAGTGAGAACTGGAACCAAGTTTAACTGTTCCTTTTTAAAAATTGATTCTCCTGTCTACATTCTAACTATACAAAGAAACACAAGAGAAGACCATGTTTAACTAAATTCAACACGAATTTTAGATGTTTTTACCATTATGTATTAGTCGAGTCCAGCATACAGGCAAGTGTCCACGTGGACATGCAGGCAAACATGTTTGTAGCTATGAAAGGATGAAGGATCTCAGCTCACGTGTGGCCATGTCAGGACATCCTGCATCTAAGATGGGTGACTCTTGGAGATGAAGTGCTGAGGACTGGCAAGGTCAATAAGGACACTAAATAAGTTGTGAGAAAGGTACATCCAGCCTCAAAGTAAGCAAGGTCTTTTCCCCTTAGCAACTGGAACAACTGGAGATAGCATGAACCAGGCGTATTACAGAACGCCTGAGACCATGGCTGTAGTGATATTTCACTTATATTTTAATAAATAAAGGTTGCCTGAAGTTCAGAGAGTAAAAGAGTAGCATCAACCAGCCTTACGGACATACACCTTTAATCCCAGTAGCCACAGTAGTTTGTCATAGAAACCAGGCAGTAGTGGTGCACGCCTTTAATCCCAGCCCTAGAGAGGATTATAAGGTGAGAGAAGACAGCTCTCAGGCAGTCTCATTCCAACATTCCTGGAGGCAGGATCACCATTTCAGACTGAGGTAGCGGTAAGAGCCAGTGGCTGGCTGTTTTACTTTTCTGACCTTCGGTTTGAATCCCAATTTCTGACTCTAGGTTTTTATTAATTATGTTATGCTTGGCAGTGTCACTAAGGAAGGAAAATTGGATTTCTGTCTGCCACTCATATGTGGTGATATTTTATTTGTGTTTTAACAAATAAAGCTTGCCTGAAGACCAGAGGGCAGGCAGTGGCAGCACACACTTTTAATCACAGGACTTGGGAGACAGAGGCAGATGGATCTCTGTTAGTTTAAAGCCATGCTGGACTACACAAAACCGATCCATTCTAAAAGAGAAACAGAACTCACACAAAGGTGATCCCAGCACTTGGGATCCCACACCTTTAATCCCAGCACTAGGGAGGTGGAGACACGAGAGATATGACCGGGTGGAGAGAGGGATATGAGGCAGGAGGAGAAAGGTGGTCAGTGCAGACTGGAAACAGTCAGTCTGGAGATGCAGTCTGAGGATTCCTAGAGACAGGATCTCCCCTTCAGAGCAGAGCATTCGTAGAGGTAAGAACTCTCTAGTCGCTGGCTGCACTGCTTCTCTGACCTCTCAGCTTTCACGCCCAGTATCTGACTCCAGGTTTTTGTTATTAAGACTAATTAGAATTCATGCTACCGTCAAGGTTGTGTGTGCGATTATTTGGATGAGGCTCTGTGGAAAGGTGGGGGAGCTTGGCACTCTTGGTAGTGATTTCAAAGGAGCAGGCTGGAAATTTCTGGAACAATTATGTGGATCTTTACTGAAAACCAGGGGAGTAGCCTTCCCCTTGTGTCGATGCCAGGATTCTAGTGCACTTCTCTGTTAGCAAATAACTTCCCTTTCTACACCGTTCAGTACAAGCTCGTGTGCGGCCTGTTGTAATCTGTGCAGTATTCCCAACATGCATATGGTGGCTGGTTATTGAGGACCGGCATCTCAAAAGAGAACAGGTAAAGGCTGCCTTCATCATTTACGCAGATCCCTGAACAAATCAGTTTACTGGCTGTAAGAATTACAACCTCTCGTGTTTCATACCTGACTGCCCAGCCAGGTTAATAATAATTATCAACACTAATGGAATGTAAAACTAGACAACATGTTTTTTCCTAAGAAAGCAGGAAATGACAGATGTAGTTTTCAGTTTAGCAGGCAGAATTTGGTTCAGTTTATAGTCTCCAACAGGAAGGATGGGATTCCCCAGAGCCCTGGGCTGACATGATATTGCCTGAGTATGTTGACTCAGACTCTAAGACAGGCCAGGGAAGGTCCTCTGCAGCGAGGAAGGTGCTGGTGACTTTCCTTCGCAGACATAGAAGCTTCCTAAATGTCAGAGCTTTGCAGGCAGCCACCCAGGGCTTGAGAGGGGACAGCACTCTGTGGAAGGTGGGTCCCAGGCTCCACATATTAATCTCGGAAGCTGTGTTTAACCTCCAGTCCCTGATGTCCAATATCTGACTCCTTAGACTCTATACTGGGAGGTGATATTTATATTAGATTTTATCACTTGAGATGTCCCAGGCCGCTGTCACTCTGTCCTTGGCTTACGCGTTAGTCAGGTGTCTTTTCTCATCAGATAACAGAGCTCTGAGATAGTAGGTGGCACTGAGGTAACGTCCACGGTCACTACGGATGTGACCCGAGTCATGTCGTTCTCTAGATCCGGTCCCTTCTTTCTTTATTAGTTTCCTGGTAGCACTGGAGAGTGAGCTTTCTGCGTGCCAGGCAAACGCTCTCCCACTGGGCGATGTTCCCAGCCCTCTTGAGCCCTTGTCTTTCTTAAAGCAGAATATAACAATGACGACCACCTGCAGTTTTCATGAGAAATAACTGAAACCTCATGAGAAATAAGTGAAATATTTGACTGGTTCCGACCCATGATACGTTGACATAAAGTGTTTGAATGGCTTTGTCACTTATTGCTTTTGATATTATCAGCATTATATTATGCAGTTCCCTTTCCTCACTTTAGTTCCATTCAGTTTAGCAAACATTGAAAGCCAGTTCTTTATCATACACAAAGTGAGCTTTTATTTCCTGAGTGTATGTGACACCTGCTCACTTAGCTTTTCCTCCTCTCATCTACAGAGCCCTAGCAATTCTTCAGTTCCAGCGGGGCAGAAAACCGAGTAACTCCTCCTCTAGGCATTTATTTCAGCTCTACACTTACCCACTCTCTTCTCTGGTGATTTAAAATCTAAACAGCATCATCAGCGCTTAAAAAACTACAAAGAGCTTGTGACCAAGAGCAACTGGGCATCAGCAGAGTCTTCTCTCTTAGTAATTATTCATGAAAAAAATGCTAGTATTAAAAGTATGTTATGGTAAAGGGGGCAGGATAAAGGCATGTTAAATGTTCAAGAGAGTGTCAGAATTAATAGCTGTGAGGGACAGAACAAGGGGCCCTGTGCCGGGAACGCAGCCGGAGCCTAGAGCCTAGAACCATCTGGGATGAGAGTCACAGTTGAGAGAACCATTAGAGCTGCTTGTTCTGTGGGCATGCCTCAAGGGAATTGCCTTTGTTGTTAATGAAAGTGAGAAGACCCAGACCAATGTGGGTGGGACCATTCCCTAGATAGGATCCCTGGACTGTATAAGACTGAAGAAACTAAGCAAAGAGACAGCATTAGCCAATCAATGTGTTTGTCTCTCTCTGTCCTTCATGGAGTCATGATTAGCTGTCTGAGTCCCTCCACTGGCTTCCCCGATATGACGGACTGTAACATGGGATTGTAAGTCCCTCCACTGGCTTCCCCGATACAATGGACTGTAGCGTGGGATTGTAAGCAGAATGAACACTTTCCTTCCTGTGTGGATGTTTTTGGGGGTGTCAGTATATTTTTATCCCAATGACAGAAATGAAACTAGAACATTTGTCATGTCTGAGAGGAACCTTAGAGCTGTGGTGACACCTGTAATGTGGCATGCTGGAGAGTCCCAGGCCAGGAAGAAAATGCAAGGCAGAAATTCTAAAGACCAGAATGAAATGTGGCCATGCATGAGTTAGTAGTAATTCCCCACTCTTCTGTTAGTTATTGCATATGTAAAACACAGCATTCATAATAAAATGAGCATGGTGTATGTAAGAAATTATGTTTTAAGAAATTTCTGGTAGATTTAAAGCTGTTTTGAACTGAATGTTTTTGTTTCTAAAAATGGTCTGTAATCAAGCATGAACAGGTGGATAGGCCTGCAGAATTTCACTACATGGAACGTATGCAGGAGCATTTGTGACCACAGGAAACCCACAGTTGTAACGACAGCACTTGTGACCTGGGGAGGACTGTGCCCTCGCTTCCACACGTGTGCCGCTCCTCTTCTGGGTCTGGCTGTGCTTAGTTTTGGAGCTGTGAGAGTAATGAGTACTTCATGTGCTATCTGAGACCTCATTCAACAATGTGAACTTCTGTACATGAATACAGGAATGACACAAAGACCGGACACCTCACTTTACCGTGGAGATCATTTGCTCTCTTCTTTTGAGCATACGGATTTTATCAACATTGTGAATAGTTTGGCCCATGCTAAGCACTGACTTCCACATAGAGAATGAGCCATTAAATGTTTACTCTTCATTTATGTGTGATAATCTGTAGCTATCTGCCCATGCTAACAGCAAATGCAATACAAGATATCAAAGAAATGAGTTAAGATGCTGTTTTTGTTCTATGCTTTAGAAATAAGATCTAGAGGATGGTTTGAAGATTCAGACCTGCATTAATGTCATGATTAGTTTTTATTTAACCTGACACACGAAACAGAGCATCGCCACTCAAGAGGAAACTGCAATTGAAGAATTGCCTTGATCAGATTGGCCTTTGGGAATGTCATGGGGCATTGCCATGATTGAGAACAGCTGTGGGAGGGCCAGCCCTTTGTGGGAAGTTGCATCCATCCCTTGGGAGACGGCCCAGGTCTGCATAGCCAGTGGGTGAGCCACCAAGTTGTGTTCCTCCATGATATCTGCTTGATTTTCTGTCCTGAATTCCCAGTGATGGACTATGATGAGGAAATACAAGCTGAAATGAACCCTTTCCTCCTGAAGATACTTCTGTCTGATATTTGTCAGAGGACCAGAAAGCAAACCTAGAACAGTCACTATTGCTATGATAGAGTGAGTACTCAGACATCAAACTTAGAGGGAAAAGGTATTATTTTGACTTCCAGTTCCAGAGCGCGTATAGTCTGTCATGGTGGTAAGTCATGGAAGCCTGGGTGTGATGCCAGCCTAACCGTCAGGAAGCAGAGAGATCATATTTCATCAACACACAGGAAGCAGGAAGAGAGAACAGGAAGTGGAGTCAGGTTATAAAAACCTCGAAGCCCAGACTCTGGGATGAACTCTCCCAGAAAGTCCTGCCTCCTCTAGAAGGCCACCAATGGGGTTCAAGGGCTCAGATGCATGAGCGAATGGAAGATGTTTCTCATTCAAACTACGGCACGGCCATATATCAAGATCCTGTGTACCATTTGAGTTGACCTTTGTAAAGAGAGGCAGGGATCAATTCCCGGTCCTCAGGGGAAAATAACATCAATGATAAATAATAATAAAATCTTCCCAGTGACGGCGGCACACACTTGCAATCTTAGCACCCAGAAGGCAGAGGCAGATGGATCTCTGTGAGGTCAATGCCAGCCTGATCAAGAAAGAAATTTCCAGGACAACCAGAGTTGTTACCCAAAGAACCCTTGTCTCAAAAAACTAAAATCAACCAACTAACCAATAGAACAAACAACACTGGTGGAATCTGAGGTTGTTATATCTTTAAAAAAAGAAATAATTCCAAGAAATGGGTTCATCTATTGCATTTACTGTTTTTTTGTAGTTGGAGTAGAAAATGGAGAGAGATACACCTATTCTGATAACCCTGAGAGGTACAGACGGTTCAAGTGGATTTTTCCATACACAATTTAAGTTTTAACTACTACCTAGATTTGAAGTTCTGTCCTTGGCATTGGATATAAATACAAAAGATGCTCCCACCCATGAAAGTGTTCATTATGGATCTGAATGATTTTGCATTCTAAGCTTTGACCCTTGCCTAGCTTTAGGGGTCTAGGAAGTGTCCTGGAGTATCTCCAGGAAGATAAGTAAACACAGGAGGAGACAGACCTAAACATAAAACCTAAGCCCCTAACTTCCATAAGCAACCAATCTCAGCTAAGAAGCAGAGCTGCGGATGCAAGGCTGGCTGAAAGGACCAAGTGCTGGCTACTACACAGGACGTACACAGGGAGCTGGGAGATGAGCTGATCACTTAGGATCCTCTCATTTGCACAACAGAGGAGGACCATGATTAATACATCAACTCAAGAGAATTGAAAAGCATCTATGGCATTTTAGGTGTGTCCAGCTAACTGAATAAGGAAATCCCACTTGGACTGTGGGGAGCACATCACTTGGGATGGGATCCTAAGCTAAATACAAAGAAGGGAGAGAGCCAGCTAACCATTGGCATTCCCGTTTCTCTGTTCCTGGCTGGTGCCTTGAGGAAGTTACTCCTGTCCCCATACCTGTCCCACCATGGATTGCATTCCTCTGATCTGTAAGTGAGAACACCTAGCTCCCTTAAGTTACTTGTGGCCAGGTCTTTGGTCACTTCAGCATCAAACTTAAGCATGTTGGCAGGATACTGAACTTGAGGACTCTGGACAAAAACCTCAGGAAATGAGTTCTACAAAACCAATAAATAAAATGGTTTATGAAACCAAACAAAAATTCGGAAAACAATAAATAAAAATTGCTAGTAAATGTGAAAACATGTTCAATGGTCTCACCAACAGGAAAAAGCTGATTAACACTACTCTAAGATTCCATTTCACCAAAGTAAGAATGGCCTGAGAGTGGCCAAAGGTGGTAGTGTAATGAAGCCACTCCAGAAATAAGACTGCAGGTTTCTCAAAACACCACAGACAGAACCACATGGCCCAGCTATACCACTGTTGGCCATATACCCAAAGGACTCCACATCCTGCTACAAAGACAATTGCTCATCCGTGCTCACTGCTGCTCTGTTCATAACACCTAGGAAAGAGAATAAGCTTAGGTGCTTATTAGCTCATGAGTGGATTTTTAAAATGTAAATACACAGCTGTAAAGAAAAATGAAGTTATTAAATTGGACATGAATTATAAATCTTAACAATTCTCCCTGTCTAGCTATGCAGAACACAGGCACATGGCTAGTCGTAGCTGGGAGGGAGCCTGAGAAATGCAGTATTCTTATCTAAATGATCATGCATCCAGCTAGTAATTAAGAGACTTACTACAGAGGTCTGGGTAGGATGTGGTCTGAGGGTATGATAATGTGCTACCATGTCACCCCCTTTAAGATTGAGGTGCTTATGGAGTTGAGGGCTTATCATAGCAGAGGGTTTGCTTATCATACACAAGGCATGGGTTTGATCCCCAGAACTCAAAAAGGTTTTTTATGCACACAGACACACACACATACATGCACATGCACACACATGTAAGTAGTTCTCCTTCCAAATAGTATGTATTCAGATCTTTGATTTACCAAAGACTGTTGGAAGTAATACAAATCTATAAAGCCAAATTTTGTCTTTATAGGTCTTGAACTGTAATGGCAGATTATTTTAATCTTTGGATTAGGAAAAGTTTTAATCAGATCTGGGACAAGAGGCTCACCTTTTTTTAAATCTAAATTTTCTGTGTTATGCTAAGGAAAGAATGTGGTGTGCCCTGGCTTGACAATTCCAGGAGAAATCAAAATGTCCTATCCTTTGTCATGTTATGCACAATTTTATTGGTAGAATGATAACACAAACACACACACACACACACACACATACACACACACACACACACCATGACACCAAACAAAAGGACAGCAAGGCAAAGAGGTTCCCTTGTGCCTTCACTGTGGTTCTCCTTGGTCATTTGTCCAGGAAGCATTTGAGATCTCCATGGGACCAGCATTTTTGTTTTGCACATGTGTCTCATGATGGATAGTGTATGGTATAAGCGTGTTCTGAGGAAAGGAGAAAAGAGGTTAGACAGCAGATGCAGCCTCAGAGCCTGCCTGCCTCTCCATGTCTCTTTCTAAGGTCAAGTCCATGAGGTAAAACTCTTCAGTCTCAGAACCTGCGTGAGGTAATCTTGTACTGTGTAAATCTTGGCTTTCTGCATCAACTTTCTGTAAGCCAGTGAAGCACATGGCCCAAATAATATTTGGTATATAGTAGAAGAATCATCTTAATTATCACATAATGCCATTTTAAAAATAAATAAAGTCACATACAATATAGATCCAAACACACACATATACATACATCTAATCTGTAAAACATTACTGGAAATGTCAGCAATAGACTCAGATGGCTGATGAAGTGTAGATTCCTGAAATGGACCCAGACATCATGTAATTAGTGAGCACAGTGATACGTATCATCCTTTTGGGGAACATGAGTATTCAAAAGAGCTTTGTTTGTAGAAGATAAGCATGTTGATTTTTCCCCAAATCTTGACAATTAGTAATGAAAGGAGATAAACCCCCCAAGGAGAACACATGGCATGTTTTTCTGCTCTAATAAGACAAACAGGAAACCCAATATCAAACAGGATGCTGTGAAGACGATTAACCTTGCAAAGGGAGACAGCCCAAGACTCCATCAAGCAAACAGCCATCTCGGTAATAACTGAAATCTGATTTGCCATGAATCCTTTTTTTCCAACAGTGAAAAGAGCTAAAGTTGTTTTTCAGTGGATAAACACATATTTCTTCAGCACAAACATTTTTTAATTAGACTTTCAACTGTTGGGAGGCTCCCAGGTTGAGCTCATCTTCATAAATGTGGTCTGGACCTAAGACTTAGAGATTCTAGCAGAGACATTTGTTTCTCCTTTAGGAATGATGTTGGCTCAGCACAATTTGAAGGGTGAGATGAGGAACTGGGGGAGAAAGGAAAGGCAGGACAGTAGGGAATGTGTCTATCAGAGAAAAATATGCTGCTAAATTAGTTTAACGGGTTTGTCTGTCTTTGGATTTGCTAGAAGACAAGGGAGGTCAAAAGATGTGGGAGATAGGAAGTCATGGGAAGTAGGAAGAAGGCACTGAAGGAGGGAAGGCCTGGAAGTACGAAGGCCTGGGAAGTAGGAAGACACGGGAGGTGGGAAGGCCTGAGAAGTAGGAAGACCTGGGAGGTGGGAAGGCGTGGGAGGTGGGAAGGCGGGGGAGGTGGGAAGGCGGGGGAGGTAGACAGACCAGAGATAACAATTGCAAGTGTAAATGGGAAAAAGCCATGGCTTTCCATCTGTGATTCACCCCAGAAGAACAGCTCTCTTACTGCTGCTTTGAGGATGACTGGATCAAGCCTCCATTACTCTTTTTCAGTCATAACCCTGTGTGTTTGCCATGCTTTGTTGGCTGTGTTTCCACGACACAGTTCCAAGGAAACAATGAGCATGCCCTGTTTGACAACAGCTGCTAACGCTCCTCTACCCAGTTGAGATTTATCACATGCTACAATCCAAGTCATTTGTGTCCTCCGTATGGCGAGAAGATGAAATTAGTTAATAAAATAAAGATGGCATATATTCAAGTGGTTTTTACAGTGCACTCAGTGTGATTGCTACTAAATGAATTAAGACCTTAGCATCCCAAAGTATGGGGAGGTTCAAGTTAACGCATCCTCCTCTCCAGATGCTCGTGTTCTGAGGGACGGTGTGGAGCAGTGAGAACACACAGTGGAGCACAGCCCTCCGTGGAACCTTCAGCTTCCAGCAGTGAGAACACACAGTGGAGTACAGCCCTCCGTGGAACCTTCAGTTGCCAGCTTTCTTGGTGAGGCTTATTCTTGACTAACTTGAATGTGTCTAGAGGCACCCAAAATGATAACCATTCTCCCATCTGGGGTGTCAAAGGCCACAGCGACTCAGGGTCCCAGGAAAACAGGTCTTATCTAGGAAGCTTGCTCCCAGCACTTGTGGGCAAGGCCTGATATTTCTTGGCTTGTTCTAAATGTACCTTCTTAATGAAGTGTGACTCTTACTAGCAGAGAGTATTGATTTTTCCATGTCCTGTTTTTGTCAAGCACCCATCAAAACACCATTGCTGTAGGCACCTGCCACAGAAGCAGCCCGATGACTCAGCCAGGACTTTGTGTTCCCATTCAGCGAATATGAGGTCTGCCTTCACGGAGCCTGACGCTCTGTTCACGTCCTCCCAAGCTGCAGATGAGCACATTGTGCAAACAGAATGAATTGATTTGATCCCCATTCATTTTGGGGTTCGAAGGCCCATGTTCTTTGTCCTTCCCATACAGCAATTATTAATGGTAAGGGGAAGCCAGGCAGCCGATGTGGATAACCAAATATTTTGCCTGTTGATATGAAAGTCAACCTAAGCAGATGAATGTTCTCTGTGTCCAGCACAGATGCTGACAGTGTCCACCATGCAGTGACACATGATCACACTCGACCTCACATCCTAGGGTTCTCACTTCCTGCATCTATGTGACAGAAGAAGGAAGGCAAGACAGTGAGGGCCCGCGCACTTCCTAGCTGCTCTCTGTCCACATAAACACGGTGAGACAACAAGAAAATGGGAAAGAAGATGACCATTATTTCAGATCTACTAATGAGATAATCCAATGAACTAAATGTGAACTAAATGTTACAATGCTACACAAAATGTAAAATCTTAGGCTCAGAGTCAGGAAATGTTCCCTCGTAATGGGAAGCATTTGATTAACAAAATGGCCCACCCAAGAGGACGGCTCCAAGTCCTCCCCGTCACAGCACGTGAAAGTCCGCATGAGCCATAAAACAAAACCCGAGCTTCTATCTATATCTGAATTTTGCTTTGGTCTTTTTCAGCCAGACCACATGATGCTGAGCAGAACCAGTCTCTGTGGGCTCTGAGTGACACATGAAGATTGCAGACAGTGAGCTGTTCTGGTCTTAGTTGCACTTTTTTTTTTTTTTTGTAAACAACAGTTCTTCTTGCAACGTGCTTCAAAAAATGCTTCCAGAGAACCAGGAAATGGAAGGCTTCAACAAAAAATATGGTGTCACCAAAGGTCCCTTTTATTCTTGTTCCCTTGATTTCTACCCCTCACAGCTTTGAAGCTGACCTGTGAGTCACGATTTCTTCTTCCCCTAGGGGACCCTTGAACCCCCCAAAACATACAGTGTTAGTTTAAACAAACACCAGCCCCACCTGCTGAACATACCCTGTGTGTAGTCCTATGTTCTTACTGTGTGATATGTGGCTCTTTGCGTGTGAACTCTTGACTCACATCACAAACAACTCCATCTGTAAGGAGAGAGGGTCCTACCCGCTTCCCTTTCCAAGTTAATCTGTAAAAGAGTGAGCACTTGCTTATGTCTAAAGACCTAAGCAGAATAGGTGCACATGGTAAAAGTTTATGTCCTCCATGCAGACACCGTCGAAACTCCAGGGTATATGTCATTTCACAGCTTGTTTTCAATAAGTGTGGGAGCATAGAGCATGTTATTTAGACAGAATCATTGTACTGCCAGTGTTCTGAAGTCTCCTCTTTCCCACGAGCAATACATCTTACACATTCTTCTTCAGGTTAAGAGTTCTGGTCTAAGTCAGTCTTTAGTGTGTAGTATTCATAATTTTGGCTTTGTATGATTATTTATTTATTTATTTATTTACACCTTGGCTAAAGTTTTCCCTCCCTCCTCCCCTCCCAGTCTCCCACCTCTGTTCCCAGCCCATAATCCACTCCTCCTCCATTTGAAAGAACAGGTCTCCCATGGATAGCTATGAAACATGGTATGTCAAGGTGCAGTAAGAATAAGAGCTTCCTGTGTATTAAGGCTGGGTAAGGTGACCCAGTATGAGGAGTAGGGTCCTAAAAGCCAGCAAAAGAGTCAGAGGCAGCCCTTGTTCCCACTGCTAGGAGTCCCACAAGGGGACCAAGCTACATAACTGTACCATATACAGAGAGTGCCTAGGTCAGTCTCACGCAGGTTCCCTGGTTCAGCCACTTTGGCAGTCAGTGTGGCAGTTTCTCATAAACCTGGAAGTCAGACCCATCTATATCACTCTTGGGTATATATCACAGGATGCTCAATCATAACACAAGGACACTTGCTCAACCATGTTCACGGCAGTTTTGTTTGTCATAGCCAGAACTTGGAAACAACCTAGACGTCCTCCAACTGAGGAAAGGATAAAGAAAATGTGGTACATTTACACAATGGGCACTACTCAGCTGTTAAAATCAAGGACACCAGAAAATCTGAAGGCAAATGGATGTAATTAGAAAAAATCATCCTGAGTGGGGTAACCCAGACCAAGAAAGACTAACAGAGTATGTACTCACATATAAGTGGATTTTAGCTGGAAGATAAAGGATAATTATTCTATAATCCACAGACCTAGAGAGATAAGGTAACAAGGAGGATTCCCGGAGGCTGCCAGGATCTCCCTGGGAAGGGGAAATTGAAGAGATTTCTTGAGTGAGCTGTGGGCAGGTGGGGATGGGAACAGAGCTATCATGTTATGGGGGATAAAGAGGGAGAGTACTGAAAGAGACTATGGGAAAGTGGGGGGGGGTCGTTTCAGGGCCAGGTAAAAACCAGGAGAAAGGGAACTCACAGAAATCTACAAGCACAACCCCAGTTAAGACTCCCAGTAACAGCAGATGTGTGGCCTGAACTGGCCATCTCCTGTGACCAGATTAGTTCCTAGCCCAACTGTCATCAAAGAGACTTCATCCAGCAACTGATGGAAACAGATGCTGATCCACAGCCAAACAGTCTGGGAAGTTTGGGGAATCCAGAAGAAACGTAGAAAGGATTGTAGAAGCCAGAGAAGTGAAGGACACCACAGAAGACTCAAGCTACCCTCGGGTTCACAGAGTACGATCATTCTTAAATTAAGCCTTTTCCAGTTTCCATTCTATAAACAATGTAATATTCTTTGTGTATCTTGCAAATAAAAAAATCATTGAATAGCATTATATGTCATTCCTGTAGGCTGGGCCTTTCTTCTTGCTTTTTGAAAATATTATTTGGGGGCTGGGGTGATGGCTCAATAGGTAAGAGCACTGACTGCTCTTCCAGAGGACCCAGGTTCGATTCCCAGCACCCACATGTCAGCTCACAACTGTCTGTAACTCCAGTCCCAGGGTATCTGATGCTCTCATATAGACCAACTTGCAGGCAAAACACCAACGTACATGAAATAAAGATAATTAAAAAAAATAAGTAGGGGGAAAGATAAGGAAACAGTAGCATAAAGAAAATATTACTTTATTTAATATCTGCAGTCTTCTTATAAACATCTCCTCTTGTGATGTGACAAGAGTGAGGAAACTGGAGCAGAGAGACACGGATTTAGCACCTGATAGCTGCTAATGGCAGCAGGCAGTGTGCCAGCCTGGGAAGTGGCCACTGAGTCGGTCTTCTGATCACTTTGGTGTTCTGTCTCTGCAGCAGCAAGATTCCTATTATTTGCTCTTTCTGAGATTTGAACCTTCTCAATAAATATTCTCATTAGAAATGACTCACTTATTTGAATATTCCTGACTACCTAAGAGACAGACAATCTGGAAGGCGGAACTGACTCTTGCTCACAGTTAGATTTTATATCAACTTTCCTTCCATAGGTTGTACATTTCCTCCAAAGCCTAGAAGAGCTGCAAAGTCAAAACATTTGTCTCTCCCATCTCAAGGACCTTACATGAGTAATGAAGCACAGAATTGTCCCAGTAAGTGTAGTGATAGTTTGGGTTTTTTATTGTTTTTTATTGAGCTATATATTATTCTCCACCCCTCCGTGCCTTTCCCCTCCCCTTCAACCCTCTCCCATGGTCCCCATGCTCCCAATTTACTCAGGAGATCTTGTCTTTTATGACTTCCTATGTAGATTAGATCCATGTATGTCTCTCTTGGGGTTCTCATTGTTGTCTAGGTTCTCTGGAATTGTGATTTGTAGGCTAGTTTTCTTTGCTTTATGTTTAAAAACCATTTATGAGTGAGTACATATGATAATTGTCTTTCTGGGTCTGGGTTACCTCACTCAATATAATGTTTTCTAGCTCCATCTATTTGCCTGCATATTTCAAGATGTCATTTTTTTCTGCTGTGTAGTACTCCATTATGTAAATGCACCACATTTTCCTTAACCATTCTTTGGTTGAGGGGCATTTAGGTTGTTTCCAGGTTCTGGCTATGACAAACAATGCTGCTATGATCATAGTTGAGCACATGTCCTTGTGGTATGATTGAGCATCCTTAGGATATATACCCAAAAGTGGTATTGCTGGGTCTTCATGAAGGTTGTTTCCTAATTTTCTTAGAAATCACCATACTGATAACCAAAGGAGCTGTACCAACCAGCTTGCACTCCCACCAGCAATGCAGAAGTGTTCCCTTTACCCCACAACCTCTCCAGCATAAGTTGTCATCAGTGTTTTTGATCTTGGCCATTCTTACAGGTGTAAGATAGAATCTCAGAGTTGTTTTGATTTGCATTTCTCTGATGGCTAAGGATGTTGAACATTTCTTTAAGTGTCTTTCAGCCATTTTAGATTCCTCTGTTGAGAGTTCTCTGTTTAGGTCTGTACTCCATTTGGATTATTTGTTCTTTTGATGACCAATTTCTTGAGTTCTTTGTATATTTTGGAGATCAGCCCTCTGACATATGTGGGGTTGGTGAAGATCTTTTCCCATTTGTAGGCTGCTGTTTTGTCTTGTTGACCATGTCCTTTACTTTACAGAAGTTTCTCAGTTTCAGGAGGTCCCATTTATTAATTGTTTCTCTCAGTGTCTGTGCTACTGGGGTCATATTTAGGAAGTGGTCTCCTGTGCAAATGCATTCAAGTATATTTCCTACTTTCTCTTCTATGAGGTTCAGTGTGGTTGGTTTTATGTTGAGGTGTTTGATTCATTTGGACTTGAGTTTTGTGCATGGTGATAGATATGGTTCTATTTTCATTCTTCTACATGTTGATATCCAGTTATGCAAGCACCATTTGTTGAATATGCTTTCTTTTTCCCATTTTATTTTTTATTTTTGCTTTATTGTCAAAAATCAGGAGTTCATAGGTGTGTGGATTTATATCTGGGTCTTCGATTCAGTTTCATTGGTCTTCCTGTCTGTTTTTATGCCAATACCAGGCTGTTTTCAGTACTGTAGCTCTGTAATAAAGTTTGAAGTCAGGGATTGTAGTGTCTCCAGAAGTTCCTTTATTGACAGGATTGTTTTGGCTATCCTGACCTTTTTGCTTTTCCATATGTAGTTGAATATTGTTCTTTCGAGGTCTGTGAAGTATTTTGATGGGCATTGCTTTGATTTTTTAGATTGCTTTTGGTAAGATTGTCACTTTTACTATGTTAATTCCACCTACCTAAGAGGATGGGAGATCTTTCCATTTTCTGGCGTTTTCTTCAATTTCTTTCTTCAACAATTTAAAGTTCTTGCAATACAGGTCTTCCACTTGTTTGGTAAGAGTTACTCCAAGATATTTTATATTATTTGTGGCCATTGTGAAAAGTGATGTTTCTCTGTTTCTTTTTCAGCGCATTTATCATCTGTGTACAGGAGGGCTACTGATTTTTTTTTAGTTAATCTTGTATCCTGCAACATTATTGAAAGTGTTTATGAGTTGTAGAAGTTCCTTGGTAGAGTTCTGGGGGTCGTTCATGTAAACTATCATATTATGAGCAAACAGTGAGAGTTTGACTTCTTTTCCAATTTATATCCCCTTGATCTCCTTTTGTTGTCTTATCATTCTAGCTAGGACCTCAAGAACTATATTGAATAGATATCGAGAGAGTGGACAACCTTGTCTTGTTTCTGATTTCAGTGGGATCACTTTGAGTTTCTCTCTATTTAGTTTGAAGTTGGCTGTTAGCTTGCTGTATATTGCCTTTATTATGTTTTGGAATGTTCCTTGCATCTCTAGTCTCTTCAAGACCTTTATCATGAAGGGATGTTGTATTTTGTTGAAGGCTTTTTCAGCATCTAATGAGATGATCATGTGGTTTTTATTTTTCAGTTTGTTTATATGGCAGATCACATTGACAGATTTTTGTATGTTGAATCATCCCTGCATCTCTGGGATGAAGCCAACTTGATCATGGTGGATGATGTTTCTGATATGTTTTTGGATTCGGTTTGCTAGTATTTTATTGAGTATTTGTGCATCAATGTTCATGAGTGAGATTGGTCTGTAATTCTCTTTCTTAGTAATGTCTTTCTGTGGTTTGGGTATCAGGGTAATTGTAGCCTCATAAAAACAGTTTGGTAATGTTTCTTTTGTTTCTATTGTGTAGAACAATTTGAGGAGTATTGGCATTAGTTCTTTGAAAATCTTGTAGAGTTCTGTGCTGAAACCATCTGTTCCTGGGCTTTTTTTGTTTGGGGATCTTTTGATGACTGTTTCTATTTCTTTAGTGGTTATAGGTCTATTTAGTTTGCTTATCTGGTCTTGATTTAATTTTGGTAAGTGATATTTATCCAGAAAGTTGTCTATTTCCTTTAAGTTTTCCAATTTTGTGGAGTATAGGTTTTCAAAATATGACCTGATGATTCTCTGGATTTCCTTCATCTCTGTTGTTATGTCCCCCTTTTCATTTCTGATTTTGTTAATTTGGATATTCTTTCTCTAACTTTTGGTTAGTTTGAATAAGAATTTGTCTGTTTTGTTGATTTTCTTGAAGATCCAACTCTTTGTCGCATTGATTCTTTGTACTGTTTTCTTTGTTTCTATTTTGTTGATTTCAGTTCTCAATTTGATTAGTTCCTGCTGTGTAGTCCTCCTCGGTGAGTTTGCTTCTTTTTGTTCTAGAGTTTTCAAATGTTCTGTTAACTCACTAGTGTGGGACTTTTCCAGCTTCTTTATGTAGGCATTTAGTGCTATGAACTTTCCTATTAAAACACTGTGTCCCATGAATTTGGGTATGTTGTGTGATCATTTTTTGTTTGTGTTTTTAACAAATAAAGCTTGCCTGAAGATCAGAGTTCAGAGCTAAGCCACTTAAGGCCGAGCAGAGGTGGCACGCACCTTTAATCCCAGGACTCCTGAGAGGCAGAAAGATCTCTGTGAGTTCAAGGCTACCCTGGGCTACATGAAATTGATCCAGTCTAAAAGAGAAACAGAGCTCACACAAAGGTGATCCCAATATTTGGGATCACATGCCTTTGATCCCCGCACTAGGGAGGTAGAGCTAGGAATGATGTGGCTGGGCAGAGAGAGAAATATAAGGCATGAGAGACAGGAGCTCATTTCAATCTGGAGATGCAGTATGAGGAGGCAGTCTGAGGTCAGGACCTTACGCTTTGGTCTAAACATTGGTAGAGGTAAGAAGTTTCCCTAGTGGCTGCCACTCAGCTTCTCTCATCTCTCAGCTTTCACCCTCTCTTATCTGTATCTGGGTTATTATTAATACCAACTAGAATTCGTCTTACAAGTAAGTAGGAAATGTATGTGCATACCCACATTTAAGCACATTAGCATGTAAAAATGCAAGACCCACCCCCTGTGTTTCTAGAAACAGCCCCTAATTCTCATGGTTCTGGAAAGTCCTAATATACAGTATACCCGAATTGTAGAAAATATGCTACACCCACCCTTCCACCTGGGGGAACCTTTCTTCTTTTGATTAAAGAGTTCTCTTTATATACATTCTGTGCAGGTGTGCCCTGCAATGTGTACACGGTTCTTTCAGGTACAGTGAGTTTAGGAGTCTCTGAACATTAACTGCAGTATACGGTATTTGATGGTGAGGCAGGTTGTTGGAGGACAAGCTGTTCTGAGAGATCGTTTTCATATAGAATGGATGGGTCTTCCATGTTCATTAAAACTCCATTAGGATCCCAGCGGATTCATCCCAGGACATACAGCTGGCGGGTGACAGTGTAATTCATCTTACAGGATTGCCAACCAGTTTTCAACTGATGTTTTGTTAACATCAATGTATAGGGGAGTGTGTGAGCCTGCGCAGGAAGGTACCCTGTTTAAATGGCACGACCTGTGTGGCAGGAGGTGTTCTGGTTGAAGTTGGTTAGTCACAGGGTGTGGGGGTTGGCGTGGATGGTTCCCCAGCTACCCTATGCCATCTCTGTGTAGCTTGGTATTGTGAAAGGTTTTGACAACTGCCCCTTGAGCAAACAGCCCCAAAGCAGATACTGTTTGCGTGGCATAAAAGTAATTCTCAACCTGTGGGTCTCAACCCCCATGGAGGTCACATGTAAGATATCCTGCATATCAGATATTTATGTGACAATTCATAACAGTAGCAAAATTACAGTTATGAAGTAGCAATGAAATAATTTTATGATTGGGGCCACCACAACATAAGAAATTGTGTTTAAGGGTTGCAACATTAGGAAATTTGAGAACCACTGGTTTAGACTAAGGCTTCTTAAGCATTGCCCACTTGTGGCCTCTTTTCTTCTGAGAAAAATTTTATGTAACCCTGAGTATATAGGTTTATACAATCCACTTGTGACCTCTTTTCTTCTGAAAAAATTTTATGTAACCCTGAGTGTACAGGTTTATACAATATACCTCTACATAGCTATAGAAACCAAACATTTACTTATAAGCTGTAAAGAAATAGTTTAAAACCAGTCTATAGTAAACATGTAATTTTATCAGTCTTTAAAGATGAAAGCAAATTTGTCTAATAACAAGATGCATGTGTTTGTTTACTTTTACATAAAGAATTAAATATTGCCTGAGTAGTAAATATTCCAGAACTTAGAACATCTTTAGCTTTATTCATAGTCAATTGCTGCCTTGATTTAAAACCATCATGAATCAGAACTAGATAGGAGTTTTATTTATTAGATGGCTTCTTTAGAAACTGTGGTAGAGGTATCTCTTATTTAATCAAACCTTGGATGAATTTGAGTAAGGTTTTTGAACTTGTGACAATGAAGTCCAGCCCCTTCAGCAAAAGTACCCCCACAAGGGCCGGCCACTTAGGGAAGAAGCAGGCAAGCTGGCGGCTACTGCAGGTTAAAATTTAAGCTTACCAGTGCTTTGCTTGAAACACTGGACTGTGTGGGAACATGAGACCCTGCATTGACGTCCTCTGGTTGTCAAGAAGTGAAAAGAGCCATTTTTGTGAGGGTGCTCCTGATGGTATGAACATTCTGTAACCCCCAGTTGGGTCATTCCTGTGAACTCACAGGTAAGAAACAGGCCCTAGCCCGTGGGCGCGTGACCGATAGCCGCACTTACCTTGCTCAGTGGGAAGCACAACTTGAGCCACTGTGCCATGATCTAAAAATGAGCTAGGCTCCTTAATTCAGGAAATTTTTCAACTGACCTAATTCTCCATCTTTCATCTCAGGTAAGTTGGGAATAGGTGTTACAATAAATGCCTACAGTAATTACCAACAATATTTTCTTCACACATAGAATAATTTTATGACTATTATTCACATATTTACATCTGGAGAGGGTGCATACCCCAAGGAATTCAGATTATTCCTGTCTTTTTGCCATTTTGAGTCAAACATCCTTCAAGGCCTGGGGCGTATGCAAATGAAAGGCTGGGGAATAGGATTTCTGTGAGCTCAAGGAAATCCTGGGCTCCACAGTGAGTACAAGGCTAACTTGAGATGTGTAGAGATGACCTATCTCAAAAAGAGAAAGAGGAAATTCTAAGTCACAAAGAACGATACTGACTTTTCAAAGACAAACTCTCCCCAGGACATTCCTCCAGACTCTACACTTCTCAGCCACCTGCAGAGCCGCTCTCCTTTAACACGGCACAGATAAACACAGACGCATCCGTTTCTGCACTAGTAGTGTTCAGAGTCTCCTGCTATTTTGTCACCCACAGAGTTTTCTAACGGCCCGTCAATAGTTCCGATGCTGTGCTCTCGCCCATCTATTTGATCTTGAGATACCAGATGTGCCTTCACGCATTGCTCAAATCAATCATTGCTCCATCCATGCTTTCTGCCTCATTTGATGTTCAAAGATGGTTCCTTTTCAATCTGTGTACAATAAAAGCACAAATGACAAGCAACACGGTCCATAAATGGAGACAGTAATTCATGTGCTCAACTTGCTGCCCCACCGCTCATCCATGTTGTGACAGGCAGCTTAGTCTCTCTAGATTGTTTACAAAACTAAGAAAAAAATTATTCTGTGTCTGTGAGGGGATCCTGGATAACCAATGAGCTGATTATGGGTGTGATGGGAAGAGGACCAGGCATATGGTGAATGCTAGAGCCAAAGGCTTCTATTTCATAACTCACTCTTCATTGTAGCTTCTCCTCATTGAAAATCGGAAGCATAGGAGTCATCTAACAAAATGATGAATCCAGTAACTAACCAAGGACAAACTCTTCATTGTGACATCATTTACAATGTTACTTATTAACCGAGTGAGTTGTGGAAAGTCAACTGACACCTCTGAACCCCTTTAAAATTGAGATGCGGTACGCCACATCTTATATTGATGGTGATCTAGAACCGGTCTACTTGGTACAAACCATAAACCACCTCCCACTTCTGAGATAGAAGCACTGACTTGTGAGTAGACTTAGTCGCAAAGAACTCAGCAATCTCTATTGCATGGCCACCCTCCTACATTCGTGGGAGTAGGAATGGTGTGTTTGGCAGAACCTGTGCGCATGTTGGTTCCTCCTCTTGTCTTTGGAGAAATCTCTGTTGCTATCCTAGTCAGATTCTGAACGTTAGCCATGAAAGCGGAAGCAACCCTAACCTGCACAACAAAAAGGATTGAATCTAGAACACTGGTGGCTGGCTGTCAGAAAGAGTGAAGAAATCCGTGGCGGACTCTGGCAACTATGGTTGTAGGAACACGTAGAGGCAGAGCCATCAGGCTGGACAGCCCAGAGAGGAGGCGGTGCTGCGTGATCCACATATGTAAGTGGGGTCTCCAGCCCTGGCAGGAGCTGGGGGAAAAGTGAACCGACAGCCACGATGGAGGGCCCCAAATTCTGCCTACCGTAGTCATCTTCCTATCTTTGTGGTCTATAGAAAGCACTGTGCTGGGGACATTCATCCTGCGGAACAAACACCTGATGCTTCATCTAACAGTGGAATGAGGAAGAAGAGAAAAGAGTCAGGGGACACGGAGGCAGGACTGGCTGGGTCACCTGTGGACACAGTTCAGCTCCAGTGAACATGCCTGGTCAACAGCTAGCCATTCCAGGAGACCTAGGAGCATAGGAGAGATTTAACAAAGGGGGACATTTAGCTTGGCAGCAAGGTCTACTGAAGTCCCTGTCCTATCTCTTCATTCAAACTTGCATTTTACCAAGTGCTCAGGGTTAGTATGATGAGGCAGAACACATGACCACTTTTCTCTGACACAGTCTATATGGGGCAGCTGGCTTCCAGGGGTGAGTAAACAAGATCCACTTTTGGCCATGTAAAGCGTGTTGGCAGGACTTTCTGGCCTTGTGTTTGTCAAGCGTTTTCATTTATTTACTAAAATGTAAAGGTGAGTCTGGTTTGTGTCAGCCATTCCCAGGGGTTAGTTCTGCATCCGACGGGCTGTGCCCCTCGGTAGCTGTCCATCCTCGCAGCAATTCAATATCCATTGCTGTTAGCTCTGTGTGAGACACAGTGCAAAACAGATACTTGCTTCCTCAAGGAATTTATGGTTCATCTGGTAAGAAATGTCAGACAAATAAGAGAGAAAAATGTGCCATTAAAATATAACAAACTAAAAATAAATTTATTTTGCAATAATATTGATTAACATGGAATATATTATGTTAAGTAAAATAAGCCAGACATATAAAGACAGATGTCAGGGTTGGGGAACTGCTCAGGCAGAAAAGTGCTTGCCTTGTATGCATGAGGACCTGAATCTGGATAGCCAGCACACACGCAAAGAGCTGAGTATGATGGCATGAACGTATAATCTCAGCGCTGGGAACATGGGCACATCCCTGGAACTCATGCAAACAGCCTAGCAAATGAGTGATTTCCTTAATGAGAGGCTTTGGCTCAAAAAACAATGTAGGTTAGAGAGCAACTGAAGAAAATAAACAACATAGACCTGTTGTTTCCCTGTGCATGATCACACACATATCATACACATGCACGCATATACTCGTATACTCTTTCTCTCTCTCTACACACACACACACACACACACCATGGTACATGGTGCCCATCTGTGCTGATGTCACACTAAGGAAAGAAGATGATTGCATCCTTTGAAAATGCCTATGAAGCATGCAGAGCCTCCTTCAGGAACAGAGGAAGCAGAACCATTGAGCCAGTGGCCACAAATGCTGATCTGCTCACGTGAACTCTGCAGCTTTCCACTCCGCAGTCCATGCAGTGACTGCATTTTCATCTTTCTTGTGTGGGCCATCATTTCTTTTCATGTATTTCTTACTAGGCTCGTCGGCTGCGCCCACAGAGTTGAGACTACCTGAGAACAAGGACCAAGGGCTTCATGTCTATCTTCCTCTTCAATCTACCCCAGGAGCAAGTGTGATTCTGAGTTTGCACACAGATGTACATGAGCAGCCAGGGAAAGACAATCAATAGGACTCATGACTTAAAAAAACAAGAAAAACAACAACCAAAAAAAAAAAAAAACCCAACCCAGCTGTAAGACCTTAGGTTTAAGAATAAGGTAAATCTTGACTCAAATTAAGCTTTTTCTTTCAATAAATGATTGGAACAGATCACATGGTCTTGTTAATACTCCCTGTGATATATGTCATAACAATGAAACAGAATATAATATGCCTGTGGTAAGCCATGATCAAACCATAAATGTTCATCCCATAAACAAAGCAATTTATATCCATTGTGTGTGTGTGAACAAAGAAAACTAAAAAATACTTTGTTTTCCAAAGACTAATCATAACACTTAGTTCTTTAGTTATGCATTTATTTGAACTCATGTGTATGAGTCTAAGGGTATGAATGTGTACCAGGAGCATGAAGAAGCATTGGGCTATCTAGATCAAAAGTTACAAATGGCTGTGAGCAGCCAGGTAGTTGTTGAGAACCAAATTCACATCCTCTGCAATTTCACTAAGTGCTCTTAACTGCTTAGTCACCTCTCTGGTCCCAATAACTAGTTCTCAACATGTACGATCCTAAAATGATTCAAGAGTGTCTGTG
The DNA here is from genome assembly GCA_004026605.1 of Ondatra zibethicus. NCBI lineage: Eukaryota > Metazoa > Chordata > Mammalia > Rodentia > Cricetidae > Ondatra > Ondatra zibethicus. The sequence continues at coordinate 35,430 of PVIU01008353.1, forward strand.
AGTCTCTTTCTTAGCAATTAAGTCAGACTTGGTGGCACGAAGTAGGGATACTGCTCTGGGGATAAAGATAGGAACTCCACTCTGAGAAACTGGGTGCCTTCCAACAGGTCAATCCAGCAAAGCTAGGCCACTATCCACGGAGCAGTCTGTATTCTGCAGGCCACATTTCTGGAAATAACACGTTTTCAAATACGCTCTGCGCCCAACCCCATGCTGCCATGGATGGACTCTGCAGGTCAGAGAGCAGCTTCGTTAGGAATGGGGGGAGTCTTAGCCTGATTAGCTCCTGACCAATTCCTGCACCAAGAAGAGCGAGGTTTCCGTGTTTCTAGGGCTTGTTGTGCCAACTCTTTCCTAATCAGGTCTGCTCTCCACGTTTAGGATGGAAGAGGGAAGGATTAGAGAGCAAAACCATCATGGTGCCTCTAGCCAACTTCATACCTTCATGATTCTCTACGAAAAAGGCAGGCATTTGCCTCCCAAGCATGGGCAAGTAAGCGCAAGTTAGGCTTTCGCACTGATTTTCTTCAGCACTGTTTGAATGGAGGGGCCATTGAGAAACCTGTGACAGGGCAAACCTCCAACCAGATGATATGCTGTTCCTGCTCTGTGGAAGCGACCTGCCCCTCCTTCCATACCTGTAGCTTGGGGAGGGGAGGAAACAAAAGGAAGGTCGGATTCATCCATCCTCCATTCCTGTGGAGGAACCCCTTACCCTGAGGTATTGGGGGCGGGAGAATTGGAGCTCACACTCATGAGAACAGGTGGCCGTCCTTGGCCATTCCCTCATCCCTTTGAAAATAGACCCGTGTCTATCAGAATGTGGGATAACTTACTAGCTTTTATTTTCAGTATCAAAGTTTTTACCAAAACTCAGAAGTCTGACAGTTCTTTTGGATACATTGTATTGGCATGTAAATTCATCATCAAGCCTTTGCATTTTGCTGGGCAGACAAGTAGGACATCACCTACTGAAGGACTAACCATCTTTTCTTCGTCTCATTTTTGCTGTAGAGCAATTTTGTCATTTTATCATCTTTAATCTGTTTTATAATGACCCAGGGTTGAAACAAGATAGACTTTAGATGAGCCCGTACCATGACCAGTAAGAGTCCATCATTGCTTTTATAGCAGCTAAATAAATACGCCATCTCTTTACAGGCAGGAAATTTGCAGGACCACTAGCATGAGCTGTTCAATGTCACTGAACCAGTTATTGCTATTCTAGAAGCAAACACTTCCTAGCCACAGTGTCGGTGCTCTCAACACTAGATCAGAAAAACCTCAAAGGAAGTCTTTGCTGCATGCCTTGCTGTAGAGCCTGGGGTCAGGCAGTTACCACTGAAGAGTGCTGTGCTCGCAGGATATTTGTAAAACAGGGATGCTGGCCATGTTAGTTGGCCAGCATACATCTACCCCGCAAGGACGACAGACCTAGAACCCAGTGCCTGAGCCAGGGTTTCTTTGCTCTAAATGATAATTGGCTGTACGGCCAGTGCCCTACACATTCTGTAAGGTAGGTCCAGGCTTGGGCTTCTGGCCAACATGCCCATTCGCCGCCAGAAGCACATGGACTCAATTTCAGTGAGCTAATTTCTGGGCCTCTTCCCAGAGTTCATTCACGTTTTAAAATCAACCCTGGCAAGCTTTGCAGTTTTAAGCCACTAATCTGAGGAAAGAGTCTAGACTGCTACTAAGTTAAGTGGACTCCACACCTGGCTTTCCTTTTTAAGCCAAAGCAGTGGGGGGTGGGGTGGAAATGAGAGTGAGGGTCAATTAAAGCTGCCCTATAGCCATAGAAGGAAGGAGGCTGAGGAGTCACCGTCATGTGCTCAGCTATGTTCATAGCAGCTTTGTTTGTCATAGCCAGAACCTGGAAACAACATAAATGTCCCTCGACTGAAGAATGGATCAGGAAAATGTGGTACATTTACACAATGGAGGGCTACACAGTAAAAAAAAATAACAACATCTTGAATTTTGCAGGAAAATGGTTGGAGCTAGAAAACATCATTTTGAGTGAGGTAACCCAGACCCAGAAAGACAACTATCACATGTACTCACTCATAACTGGTTTTTAAACATAAAACAAACAAACAAAAAAAAAACAGCCCACAAATCACAGTCCCAGAGAACCTAGACAACAATGAGGACCCTAAGAGAGACATGCATAAATCTAATCTACATGGGAAGTAGAAAGTAGAAAAAGACAAGATCTCCTGAGTAAATTGGGAGCATGGGGACCTTGGAAGAGGGTTGAAGTGGAGGGGAGCAGAGAAAAATGTAGAGCTCAATAAAAATCAACAAAAAAATAAACAAACTTCTTTAAAATAAAAAATATTCTTGAAGCATTTAAAAAGAAAAGAGTTACTGTTACAGTCTCACGGAACCCGCTCAAGCACTGGTGCCCACGTCCTTCTGTCGTGGATTTGCCCTTTCCTTCCTTCCTCCGTCACCAAGCCTTCTTTAGAGAGCCTATTTTCAGGTAACTGTGGGGACATCAGCCTAGTTCCTGGTACCAACTATCAACTGCAATGACATTAGCAGCTTCTTACAGGAACGTCGAGTATGTTCTATGCCATGTTTTCACTTGTGCATATGCTGTGCTCTAGGAGGAGCTCCCTTTCTCTTTCCGACTGAAGGAACCATGTACCGAGTATGAGGTCTTGGTCCTCAGTCGCTGCTGCTGAGATTCCCGCTAGCTTGTGGCTAACTCTAATGCTTGAAGAAGAAGCAGTTTAAATACCTAGCATTAAGCCATAGTTTTGTGTTTATTTTTTATTTCACTTAAAAGTATTTGTATCTAAAACAATTTCTACCAGCAAATGTGGTCTTTTATACAAAGATTTATAACATTTATACAATGGAATAAATATTTAACTTTTTCCTTTTGGCAGTAATATCCCCGAATCTCTGTACTCATACTACTTTGTAATTTTAACCAACAGATATGAACATATACACACACACACACACACAATTATATTCTCCCTCAATCCTATGGCCAATAACCAACCCACATGCATGGATTTGGTTCCTTACAACTTACAGCTTTGACTGGAAAACAACCTGTTTTCTTTGTATTGTTCGTTCTCTAAGTGAATACTGGCTTTACAATGTAATTGTAAGGGGGCATGCATTTTATATAGAGAAATCAGCTAGGAAAGAAAATTCTTTTTTGTTGGATCTTTTTCTAGCTTGGGCATTTGAGTGAGACTGTCTTTGTAAATGGAATTTGAATATGTTCCTTGTTTTTGTATTTTGCAGAACAGTGTGAATTGTGCCGGTCTTGGGTTTTCCTTGGTGGTCTGGCAAGATTCTGCATTGAACACTTCTCACCCTGGGCTTATTTTAGTTGCAAGATTTAAACCACTGATTTCTATCTCCTAGGATATGATAGGTCTATGGAAATTGTCTACTTCCTCTTGATCTAACATTGGCGGTCTGTATATCTAGAAATACATTCATTTCTTTTAGTTTTCCATTTTGGTGGGATAATTTTGTTGTTTTGCTTTTATGAGACAGGGCTTCTTTGTGTAACAGTTCTTGCTGTGCTGGAACTCACTCTGCAGACCTTCAACTCATGGAGATCGGCCTACTTCTCTGCCTCCTGCGTGTCTGGATTACAGGCGTGTGCCACTGCTGCCTGGAGGGATAGAATTTTTTACATGTGTCTTATGGTTCTCTGAACCTACCTTAGCTGTTGTTGTAATACCATCCTTTCATCTCCAATTTTACCAATTTGTATCCTCTCTCTTGATCCTTGTTAATTTGAACAAATGGCTTTTTCTCTTGTTCATCTTTTTCTTTTGTTGAATAAGTAGTTACTATTCAAGAAACTATGCTTATCAATATGCGGACGTTGATTTGTAACTGCACAAAAGTAAAGAGGGATCAGGTAACCAGTAATTAATGAACACTGATTTAAAAAAGCTTCCAAAAAGAAGGAAATATTATAGACAGAAGCGATGTGCCTCGATCTATGGTCATTCCAGATGGTGCATGGATTTCAGGATTCAAATTAGTGAAAGAAAAGACTGGGGACCCTGTGACCTTTGGACCGGGAAGCTCTGTCACACAGTGTTGCCTCAGTCCAGCTGAGTCCTTAGCCAATGACCAGAGGCTGTAGAAGCAAAAAAGAAAATCCAGTTGTTACCTAAAGAAAATGGAGGACATGGGCAGAGATGGCCTTTCTGTGGTCTCCCATCATCTGTCCGTTCTCCTTTGCTGGAAATAGTTACTTAGAAATCCCTTGAATGTAAATAAACCCTTTATGTGGCCCTCAGGTCTTGTCAGAGTTCTCCTCTCTACATGTGTCTTTGTCAAGAATCTGAGAGAGAGGCAAACCACTGAAGCAGCATTGTTTGCCACCTACTCTCAGTGGCTGACCAAGAACCTAGCAGTGGCAAACACAGATATTGCCTAATATACCAATATTGTAACATAGACAAGAGGGTAATGTCATTAAACATGAAGAATTTGTAAATAAGTAAGGCCAAAACCATTGATTTTGGCAAAATTGTGGAGGCCAAAAAAATGAAGGTCCATTTCCACTTTGTCTGACAGTCAGAGAGTTTGGAGATTGACAAGCAGAGTTGCACATCCTAACTCAGGAGGTGATTGCTTGGTTCTTTTGACATTAAGATAGCTCATTCTACTAAGTCCTGACAGGTGGTCAGGATATGCAAATGTGCTTCTTCTTTTTCTTTTGTAACTACAAGGTCACCTAGGGAAGGGAGGTCTTCAGCATGTGTGACCTAGGGCACCTTTGCTATCTAGACAACATAATGCTAAAGATTTCACTTCTCAGAGTGATAAAGCCCTTGACTGTGTGAGTTATCCTTTTGTATCATGTTAATAAAGTCTTTTGTTACTTCCTCCCCCTCCCCCCCAACTTGTTTACATTGGGTATGAAAGCTGTGGAAAAGTAAGCAAGGGTGAATTTCAGGATTTCAGTCACTGGAACGCCCTCCAGATACTTTCTGTTTTCTGTCTTATTGTTTTTATGCTTTTTCATATTCTTTACTTAGATTTCTTCAATTCAGATACCCCTACCCTGGTAAGAAGTATTTTTTGTTGAGGTCAGTCCTCAACACAAAATAAATAAAGAAACATTTTAAATACATACAATTGCACTCAGTGTTACTTATTTTAAAATATAGTACAAAACTTAGCGAAACCATTTTCAATAATATCACCAAATTTTTAAGGTCTAGTAACTAGTTTTAACCCTGTGAGAAACAGTAGTGATGAGCCTGGTAAGACATGTCCTGGGAGTAACCAACCACTTTTAGATAGAATTTAAGGCCTGCTTCACAAGGTAAAACTCATACCTACACCATTATTAGGACCAAAACCGTGACTAGAGAGAATTCATAGCCTCCTAGTATTACTTTGATAAGTGAACATGTATTTTCTATCTAACAAGGAAACCAGTAGACTCACCCAAAATCCATAATTGCCAATGAAGCCTATGTCAAAAGTGGGACTGGGACTGTCCCCAGTCTGTTCCTCAGGAATCCGCTGGATGACACAGAAGTCAGAGACCTGCTAATGTGCGCTCATTGCGGAGCACCTGTTTCATCTCTTTTGCTCTGTGTTTTCCTCCAACAAAAACCCTACTGCTGATGAATGCCCACTAGGGCAGACTCCTGCAGGATATATAATACTAGCATTAAAACAGAGACAGATCAAGCCCAGCTGGCGCTGCCATCTTGTTTGAACACACAGTCCCCGTCCTTATGCGGTATGTCCTTCTTTGAGAAAATGATTTTATACATCTCCATTTTCAAAATTGGAAGTAATCATGACAATAATTTGAATAACTAAATAACAACAATTTAATAAAATAATTATTGTTTCAGTAGTTCCAAATAACAGGTTTTGTGATGTAGTCAGGAAGTGTACTGATGCAGAAGGGCTGTACTCTCCACCCAGGCTGGAGCTGAGCTCACTGCGGGGGGCGGGGGGGGGGGAGCGTCTATGTTCGAGTTTCTTCCCTAAGGCTTCTCTGGCTGTTTTCTTTCTTTTCTTTCCTAGAAAAAGCATCTAAGCCCAACTAGGTCAAGACAGTTAAAAATTAAGTTATTTTAGCCACTTTAGGAGAAAATCTGTTGAAAGTGAATTCTCTACAGTCCACAAGGAACAAAAATAATGGTTGTGTAATACTGCAATTTTTTTTGAAGTCTGGATCTGTGCATATTCTTCTTGCTCAGCACCAAGTACACGAGGAAGGAGCTCCTCACTGCTCTCTCTTCACTCCCTCAGTGTACGCATCTGCCTTTGGATGGCCACTTCATTAGTGAGCAAATATCTAAGTGTAGCTTATGCTAATGTGAATCCCTGCTAAGTACAGAAAACTGCGAATTATTCGTCAGCAAACTGAAGAAAAGACTTCATTGGTATGGACTGTAGATGATTTGATCATCTCATTGTTTTAACAAATCTTGTAATTATCTAAAAAGAGTTGGAGAAAGAAGTACATTTTTGACCGATTATAAAAATCTTCAGCCTGGAAGATTCCAAATCCTTGTGCCTGTGCCCCTGGAGATGTGAACATCTAGACAGAGTTTTTTCAATAAAAAATGTAATTAGGAAACATCACAAAACCATTATGTATTTGAGCTGACTGGAGGCAATTCTTTGTTCATTTTCTCCCTTGCATTCTTGGGTAGTAACCTTCAGGATATTTCCCAGCAGGCCTGAGTCATTACTTTTATAGAAAAGGCCAGTCCAGCCCTGCTGTGCTGTTCCATTCTGTATTTATAGCCCAGTAGATACTGACTGGGTGGAGCTGGGTGTTGGAAGCTAAGAACACTGGAGAGGTGGGGATGGCAGTTGAACCTCCCACCACAGGGCTCTTCTGGGGAGCAGAGCTGAAGGTCACATGTTTTCCAAACCCTGAAGAGGACTGGTGGGGGACCCTGTCATGGAGGGAGGAACATGAAAGACTCCCAGTGGTCATCATGGAAACACCAGAGAGATTCTAACAGAGGACTCTGAGGCTCCCATAATCTCAAGGTTAAATTGGGCTGAGGCAGCTTTGTAACAGCTTCCTCAAATTTAAAACACGTTCTGTCTGGGAAGGGTGCTCCTTGAGACTCAGGATGTGCTAATGGAGGGGGGCATCCATCATGCAGGATGCTCACGATTTAGAAAGTTCTGGAAGTTCCTATAGTAGCAGGTTTCCAGACGATTTTTCAAAAGGTCTTTTGTCTTAATTGGGGAGGGGCTGTTTTTATTTTTGTTGTTTCTTGAGTGGTAGTGGGAGCTATTTTGAAAGAGAGAGAAAGAACATAAATTGGGTGAGTAGAGAAGTAGCAAGAACTGAGAGGGATTATTAGGGAAGAAGAATAGCATGATCAAAGTGTGTATGAAAAAACTGTAATAAAAACTTTTATATAAAAACAAAAAAAGACTTAGAAGGTTCTCAAAGACCCAGGAAGTAAGCAACACAATAGTCTCAGAAGTCCCTGAAACTGAGCAGATTAACTAGTCCCGCCCCACGCTTACATAAGCAGTGAGTACTGCTATGAGAGACACTGTCAGCTCTGTCAGCTGCCTGGAAGGAGGAGAGGCCAAGCAAACTGCCCAGGCGACCTGTGTGGCTACTTGAAAAAAAAATTTTAGCCATGTTGCCATTGGCTTTTGATGATGCAGCTGCCTTTGAGTCATTCCTGCTTCTTGAAGAACCATTCATTCATACTCCTTAAAATAACCCCAATAAACTCATTGGTTAACCAAACTGGACACTGGTGGTATCTTTACTTCGATTTGCCCTCAGTTCTCTCTCCAGGCCTAGTAGATATTCATTCACACTTCCCTAGGACTAAGGTCACATAACAACGGTGACTTCTATTCTGTTAAATGAGTGACTTACACCAGCTTCAGATCTCTAAGTTACACTTGAGGGCAACTACAAGACTCCATACATTAGTAAATAAGTTCATGGCAACTGCAGAGACTCAGTCCCACAAGATGAAATGGCCTTTCCCAGCGGCCACGTCTATTCTAACCCCATCCAAATATGGAGAGCACTCGTCATCCTTGTCATCAGTCACTGACTGGTAATTTCCTGGCAACATTTGTTTTTTTCTGGATCCCTTCCACCTTCTTAGAAGTGCATGATTTATGCACAATGCAACCTGAGATTAACCACACTGAATAAAAAAAGCAGGTGACACATTTGTAGATGTGAAGACAGTTCTGCCTGACATTGAAGACCATTTCTTTTCTGTCCAGCCAATGTCCTTACAAGGTAGTCCTGGCTCCTGGTGCTTACTGTTACCACACCACTATTCTATACTTCTACCCTGTAGGTTCTGGCTGATACCGGAATCTGGTTAGATTGCATGCAGTAGAAATTAGATTGCATGCAGTAGAAGTTAGATTGCATGCAGCAGAGGTTAGATTGCATGCGGTGGAGGTTAGATTGCATGCATCAAAGGTTAGATTGCATGCAATAGAGGTTGTATTTTATGTAGCAGAGGTTAGATTGTATGTGGTGGAGGTTAGATTGTATGTGGTGGAGGTTAGATTGCATGCATTGGAGGTTAGATTGCATGCATTGGAGGTTAGATTGCATGCATGTGCCCCTGTACCAGTCTCTGTGTCAGACTTTGTTTATTCTTGTCCTACCTGCTTCCAACAAAGGACACGTCCATCAAACCTGCCTGAGCTGTGTGATCTCCTCCGTCCCTGAGAAGTCAGAAATCCCCCCCACAAACTCTTCTCAGGCAGGCATCTCAACAGTCGAGCCAAGTGCCACAGAGGCTGAAGAAGCCAAGCAGCCCTCTTTCCGGAACCTTTGCAAACTCCCGGGAATGTGTTTGCTCTACTTGTGGTCAGTTTATGTGGGAGACTTCTCCTTGTGTGGTTGGTCATTTTGATTTGGGAGGGAGGTTGCTTTTGTTTGTTCTGACTGTGTTATGTTTGTGTGGTGGGAACCAGATAGTCAAAGGCCTTGAGCATACAGGCCAAGTGCTCTGCCTCAGAGCTATACCCCTCTCCTTCAGAGAGCCTTTGTGGGGAACTCATTGACACCTTCTTCGGAGACTTTTAGCCCCAGAATCAAGAACAAATACATATTTATTATTTAAGTCACAAACCTCATAAAAATTTGTGTGTTTGTTCTAAGGAATTAAAAATATCTCACACATGTATTATTTTAGTTTAAGACAAGTTGCCACTGGAGAGGAAGAGCTGAGGAGAAAGAATGAGTGTAAGGGGACAATAGAGCATGTGTGCTGTTCTGACAATCTAATCTGACGTGAGGGTTTTAATGCTCAAGCGACGGAGAGTTTGGCTGAGTCAAAGACCTCCCAACATGCTTTCACTGAAGGGACTACAGTCTACTTTCATACTAGACTGGGGAACAGAAACTCGTCCCTAAATGCAGCAAGGTCTTCATACACACCACCCTAGAATGGAAATTTTACCTTATGGATGAAATTCCTAGCTGTGACTGTGCCACTCTCCCTGTAGAGAGTCCTCTGGCCTTGGATCTGCGCTGGAGCACTCCTGTGTCATAGGAGTAGATGATATTCATGATGGTGACAGCAACCAAAAAAAAAGCAAGCAGTAACGCTACACGCCCAAGAATATTTCTAAATAGTTTACGTCCTTTGAAATGCACATCTCACAGGAATGCTTGGAGGCAGTACAGACAGACGTGACAGCTCCTATACCTAAGGAGATTGAAGACTGTAATAGACTTGCTCCAAAGTCCACTTTGTTTTGCTGCAGAAGGGTGGGACTGAGTCACAGGGTGCCACCAGAATCCAAAGATGCCACTTTTCCAGGTTGACTTGAATCTCCTAAACAATGTGTTGAGATCCTCACCCCCAAAACCTGTGAACTTGGCCTCATGTGGAAATAGAGGCCTTACTGGGCAATGTCAGCATCACTAGTGTCCTTGGGAGGACACTGAGATGTGAGGATACACAGAGTAGGTGGCCATGCGGATACTCAGGTGGGAAGACATCAGGTGAGACTGAAGAATACCCTATAATCCTGAAGCCACCAACCCCAATCTCACCACCGTGCCCCATCAACAGCTGGGAGAGGCAGAGAGGGTCCCACATAGGCTTGGTGCAAGTACAGTACGTTTACACACTGAGCCTCTTTGCAAACCTGAATTACCTGTTATAAAATTTCTAGGAGTGGCCTGTGGGCCACCTGGTTTGTTTTTGTTCAGCTTTTTCCTCTATTTTTTCTGTAGGAGTATCAATTTCATAAAAGATCATTTTCCTTTTGGACTGTGATTATTGAAAACACATTCTCTTTTCTTTACAACGTGAATATTTTAATTGATTATTTAGGAATTCCATAAAATGTACCCCTGATCACACTCTTTTTCCAGCCCTCCCAGGTCTGTCCCCAACCCTTGTGATCTCCTCAACCAAAAAGAGAAGAAAAAATACACACGGGGGAGAGGGGGGAGAGTCCAATTTATGTCGCCCATATTCTCACAGGAGCATGATCAAACTCCTAGTGACCATCTCTTTAAAGCACACTGAGTCCTTCCTCACCCACACCCCCGCTAGCAGCCCTTAGTTGGGAAGAAGCTACACTTCAGCATCTTTATCACAATTTAAAAAAAAAAAAGTCTCTCTGATGGTTTCCTGTCTCAGTTGTTACCTTTTTAGGCGATGGGGTAAGGTAGGGTGGGGCTTAGGGTTGTCAGAGAACCTCCTATGTGCCTCTTTCTCTACTGTGGGTCTGCAGAGGTAGCTTCCTTATCCTTTGCAGTCATTCGGAGCACGGATCATGGACTTCCACATGGTTTCTGAAGAAAGCATGTTATTTCTGCTGTTTTCCCTACTGTGTTTTTCCTTCTCCTGTAATGACTTTGGGTATGTGTCAGGACTTCGTGCACCTTCTACAATAGCCGCACAGGTCAGTGATGTCCTTACCCTCTTTAAACACAGAGAGAAACCACTCAAACTGACAGGGAAGGAAATGACCTAACTGGCATTCTTGGAAACATTTTTCTGGTTACATCCAAAAAGGATGATGTCATAATTAATATATTTTATAGACACCGAGTGGCAACTTGCCATTATAATTATATAATTGCTAATATGCTTTATACAAAAAAAAACACTGAAAAAAGGGAGAATTTTATAGGAATTGTGTCTGAAGTAAACTGGGTAAGATATAAACAGCTGCCATCCCCAGTGCTGGACCAGGTGCAAGATGAAATCCCAGCAAACCAGACAAAAGAGCTAAGGTCCTACAGATGCAGGAGACTCCAGATGCTGCTTAGAACATGTGATGCTTGTTCATTGTCTAAGAACACCGGCTCAACAGCTTCCAATGAGAGCTGTGTCCTCTTACTGCCCACAGCACCTTCCAATGAAAGCTGTGTCCCCTCACTGACCACAACACCTTCCAATGAGAGCTGTGTCCCCTCACTGACTACAACACCATCCAATGAGAGCTGTGTCCTCTCACTGGTGAGACTCCAGACTTCTCTCTTAACACACAGTATCCAGCTGGTGTCTTTTCAGAGACCTTGATGGACAGCAGTACAAAGAATGTTGTGATATGTTTCAATGTTGGCAATGAACTTTGGCACACAAGCGTGAACTTGTGTGTAACCCTATTACATCTGAAAATCAAAACAAAACAAAAACAAAGGGTCCTATCATTTGGCCTCTCTTATGAACATATTAAGTAGAAACCTTAAAAATACTTCAAACTGTGCAAATCAACTATCAGCATGTGGGAAAGGCAAAAAAAAAGTCAGTTCAGAATCCATCAAAGCTTTTTACTCAAATTAAACATATCTCTTTTGACTGCCTGTATGTCGCCAATGGTTTTAGTTCCCTGTCCAACAGGTGTGTGGACACTCTGCAATACCTTTAACTGCTGAAAACTAAGAGTGGAGATTCGTGAAAGAAAAGAGTTCAGAGTAGGTATAACAAACTCTTCGCGAGAAATTATTGCCATGAGCAGAGAGAATTAAGGATTGAAGAGATCATAGAAGAAGTGAACATGGAAAACAGTAAGAGGCACCCGTTTCTTACACAGATATATAGTTCTTTAGTGCAGAATTAGGAAGAAATTGGGTTGCAGAGCTTTTAAGTGTGCAAACAAGGAACACCATTGTACGACCATTGTCATTTGCAAACACATTGTCAAATTCATTCTTTTGCATGGAGGAGCAGCTATGTTAAATCTCAATACATCTTCCACCTCAGTCGTCAACATGGCTTGACCATGTGTCCTACCTGTGCCAGTTAATGGAGAACTCAGGTGTTTCCTGAAGGCTCTCATCTCCAGAAAAAAAGTCACACAAGTTACAATAACAAAAACGCATAAGATGACTCATGCTAGCCTAAATCACATGCAGGGTATGGTAGATCTTCTGACGAGGCAGCAATTGTGACAGCTGGTGGCGTTCTGATGGCAACAGAGTGAGACAGAAAAAGGACGGGAAGGGGGCTGTGGCTAGGAGGAGAAGACAGAGGCGAAGATGGAGAAGATGTCAGGGCTTGGGACTACGCAAACGAAGACGTCAGGGCTTGGGACTACCAAGCAAAGACATCAGCTGAGCATCTGGTTCAGATCCAAGACAGAAACTAAACACAGGGAATGAAAAACATTCCACTTCTTTAAGCACATTCTGGTGTCCCTGCTTCTATTGGAGTATGGACTAATTCCATGCTCCCAGGCAAGAGCACCTTCCCAAAGACAACCCAGTGAGTTCCACAGCATGCGTGATTCAATTGCATCAACAGTGATGCCATTTAGCTGCTTTATAAAGCTCCTAACTGTGCATGAGAGAAAATATGTAAATATGTGAAAATATGTGAGAAATGTACGAAAATGTCAAAATCTCCAAATAATAAAATTCTAATCCAAACCAAGCACCGTGGCTGGTTCCTACCCAGGAGTTTCATTTGTGACAGCTTTGGCTCACTGTCCCGGGACTGAATCTGCCATGGTGTACTCTCAGAATGGGGGTGTAAATTAATGCATCTGTTCTGAGAGAAAAACGGCAGCATTCACCAAGGTCCTTTCGCATTCTCGGTCCTCCTTCCTGACTAGCATTTGCGATTGTCATCGATATGTACACGAAGCTGACCTCTGAGGGCCTCACCTGCGCTTGTGTGCAATTAAATTTGTGAAATCATTTTAGCTGTGGATGAGAGGGTAAACGGTACATGAATATTACACATCGTTGGTTACTTAACTAAATTACATAGACGAAGATCCATTTTAACCAAATAACCAACTGTCGCTTTCTGCCTGCAGGTGGCTAGTTTGGAACCAGCTTACCGTGACAGCGCTCCTGGCATCCCCTAGATATAGGTTGCTTAGTTGATTCTCATATCTGAAGCTTCAGCTGGTACTTCTCTCCAAATGCCACCGCCCTCCCCCCCCACCACCAAAAATAAGGTACCAAAGCCAGAGAGTGGGAGGGGGCAGAGTTCCAGCAGCTACCACAACCTTGGACTGAGGCAACAGACTCTATCATTTCTACCTCTTGCAACAAGGAGATCCTCCTGCCTGGTTCCTTGTCTCTGACACTTATATCTGCCCCGTGTCTGTGCAGTCACACAGTGGAAAAATCTATTGACAATGCTGAAGGAGAAAGGGGGATGGATATATTAATTCTCTTGATTTAATTATCCTACAAAACATGTATGGTAAACTTTCTATCTGGTGTCAAAAATGCGAGGAATTCCTTTAATCCCAGCACTCAGGTGGAGGCCAGCCTGGTCTACAGAGTGAGTTCCAGGACAGCCAGAGATACACAGAGAAACCCTGTCTCAAAAAACAAAAAAACAAAACAAAACAAAACAAAAAAAAAACCAAAAATGCGAGAAAACCTTAAAGTGAGGAATTGTGAGTCAGGTCATAGTCCATGGCCACAGGCAAGGTAGAGTAGGGAGCATTGTGCCTCATGCTATGATTGACAAGAAACAGAGAAAGTGCCTGTACTTCTGGGATACCCTCCCCCCCTTGATGCCACTGAGGTCCTCACCCTTCAGCATGGTACCACCCTCTTCTAGAAAAGGTCTTCCCCTACTAACCAGTCATTTTGGGATGCTCTCTTGCAGAAACCCTTAGAGATGTGCTTGAGCAGGGTGTGTCTTATTCCAAGCAAGAGTAACCACTCTAACACAGCAGCATCACACCATGAAGGAAATGATGCTGCCAAGCCTGAAGATGCCAGATTCAAACCCTGTAACCCGTGGGGAGGAAGGAAAGAACAAACCCCTACAAGTTATCCTCTGATCTCTATCTGCATGACTTGTGCGTGCACACACACATACACACACTCACACAAACACACACTGAAAAGCATCATAATGTACCCCGTAAGTGTATACGAGTATTATTTATTAGTTAAACTGCAAATAAAATTATTTTAAAAAAGATATAAATCTGAGTCCACCCATTTTTCCACACAAAAATAGGAAGTATGTTAAAAACTAAGTGGTTGTTATTTGTACAGAGTTAATGAACCTGAAAGTGGCCATTAATGTGTTATAGCGCCAAGATCACCGAAGATATTTCTGCTGCTCTTTAGAATTTCCTCTGTGTGTGCTCTAGGTTTTGTGTCTGTGGATCTGTGCAGAGAGAGAAAGATGGGGGATGCATGTCCTCTTGCACTTTATCAGAGTTGATACACACACATCTTGGGGCAGCAGCGAGGCTGGGAGCATTTTCAAGTGCGTAACTTTACAAAAGTAGACATTTGTTTACTCCTGATCGGGAAGGGAAATGCAGTAAATCTACATAACTGCCTTCTACAGTGTTCCGCAAGACCTTTTAAAAAGACGTGCCAGCGTCATTAAAAGAGCACGCGTAATTAAAATGCAAAGAAGAAACTTGAGAGCAGTGGGGGGTTAGCACAAGCGGCAGGCGCTTTGCCAGTGACTGACTTCCAAAATGGGAGCTTGAAATGTCCTTCAAAGAGCCCGATGCAGAGAGACCACACTACCCAAGGACATTGTAGCAGGCCAATGTCAGAGCAGAGAGCTCAGTTTAGGGAGGCTAAAGCTTAAAGTAAATGCTGAGATGTAGATTTGTCCAAGCTTCAGGAACTCCATCGCTGGCAACGCTAATGGGGGCGAAATTTGCTTTTGGAAGAGGAGGTCTCTAACCCCTCTCGATGAACACTGTCCAAAATAAATAGCCTATATATCTAAAAGAAACTGTATGCTTACCAAGAATCAATTATAGTTAGCTGGAGAGTTGTTTTCTCCCAGTCCTGATGGTAGAAGACATGAAAGACTCCTGGGGTTCCTCTTACAAGACAGCTAATACCAACATCAGGTCCCTACCTTCACGGCCTAACCAAAGGCTTCCACCCCTGACACCATCAAGTCATGGGTAAGAATTTGACATTTGGATTTGGGGTGAGCACAGGCATTCACTCTGGCACAAGAAGGTTCTATAGCTACGTGGACAAGTCACTTAGCTTAATGAGAGGCATCAGCGTGTTGGGTCAATGCCTTTGGGTTAGGCGTTGGGTGAAGTTAACTTTCATTAAACGATAGCTGTGGATAGATAGCATAGTAAGCATTGTAGCACCGTCGACTTTACATTTTCTGGCATAAATCCACACCACCTGTTGGCTCTGCTTTGTCCCATCCTCAGGACAAGACGCCTCTCCTCAGCCCTGAAGGTCGCAGCCATCTGACTACGCTGAAAGCTCCAACCACAGATCTCCCCTCAGCCGCAGGTCTCAGCTGTTATGTCATGGATAGAAACAGGGTTGGTGACACAGCTCCAATCTTCAGGTTCCGTTATTAAAGGGTTCTGATCAAATTACCCCATTTTCCAGACTAGCAGATGATAGGCAGGGGCTGGGACGTGGGGAGGTTTAAAAGAATGATCTGAAGGATGAATGGCCTTTCTAAGTCCTCTTTGACTTAGATTATTCTTAATTCTATTTTTTAATAGTTATCTTTGTGTTTTAGACAAGTTCACACATGTATACAATATATGTCCACCATTTTCACACTTCCCAATTTTTTATCACCCTATCATTCTTCTTCCCCCATAAATCTCTCTCACATATCATAACTATTTGTTTTGTTTTGTGACCCCCTGGGAATTAATCGGGACCATCTGTGTAGCCATGAGTTTGGAGCCATCTGTTAGAACCTGGTGGGTTCAGCAATAGTCACACAACTAATGAAAGGTTCCTCCTCTCTCTAAGTCCGACTGTGCAGAGGCCAAGGCCCTTCCTTAACTCGTTGTTGATGTGACCAGTCTAGGAAACGGCCTTTCTAGCCCTTGACACTACCTTCCTGTGTCCTCTTCTGCAATGTTCCCTGAGCCTCAGAGGGAGTGGCATAAATGTTTGTTTGTTTGTTTGTTTTTGTTTCTCAAGACAGGGTTTCTCTGTAGCTTGAGAACCTGTCCTGGAACTAGCTCTTGTAGACCAGGCTGGTCTCAAACTTGCAGAGATCCACCTGCCTCTGCCTCCTGAGTGTAGGATTAAAGGAGTCACCACCACCACCTGGCATAAATGTCTTCTTTAGAGCTCAAAACTGTTGTTTTTTTCTCTGCATCTTGGGCAACCATGAGTCTCTGTATTTACTGCCATTCTTTGCAAGAAGAAGTTTCTCCTACTAAGGCTGGGAGCAGCTTTTCTCTGTGTATGTGAGCATAGGTATTTAGAAGGTATTTTGCTCCTTGTCGGTTCTGCCAGACACCATCAATCAGTTCCCTAACTGGGTATACAACTTCCTAGATTTGAATTCTTACCCAGACTCACAATACCAGACATAGATTGTATCACTTCCCAACCCTCTGCCCATGGAGCTAAGCCTCACATCCAAACAGAGGGAGTTGGTTACCACTGTCAAGTTGCTATTGTACAGGTGCATATATCTTGCCTGGTTGGTCAGATTTCTAGTCCATAAGGTTCATAGCTGGACAAGACTTTCTTCCTCCAACAACGCACTGCACACCCTCTAGTGGGTTAAATACTATCTAGCATTTAACTTTCCCCCTTGGTGACTTGGACATTTTTGATATAATTCAGGATAGAGGAACTGGATGCTAATCTGAATGCAAATTATAGATTGTTTCTGGGCTATTGTAAAACATAATAATTTTATAGGTACCGATAAATTAAGTAACCACATCCCACTTATTTGTTAAAAAAAAAGACTCTAATCCTCAATATGCACACACAAATAGAGTAATCTGGAGAATACTGCCCATTGTGGGATTGCCCTTGCTTTAGTGAGTTACACATCACAGAAGAACCACCAGGAAGCATAAAAACTGGCAAGACAGAACATTCCCAACTCCTAAATTCAGTTTACCAAGCCTGGCAGCTGCAGACTGCCTTGCTAAGTCAGATGGATTTGTAATCCCAGCTGTTAGATTCATGGTGGTTAGTTGGAAAGGGTCTACAGGGAGCTTTTGTGTTCTCTGGCGAAATGAAAAATGAGGGTGTTGTCTTGAGTCTAATAGTCTGTCTTTACAGGTCTGCAGGAGGTACCTTAGATCAGAAGGAAGCTGGTGTGTGGGTCACGGTCATCTTTAGGAGATCCAGGCTGCTGTGAGGTGTTGTAAATGAGAACTGGCCTGAACTCTTGGAAACGCTCATGGTGGTGATGAAATTCAAGCCAAATAGAGGGGAGGAGATGGATGAAACTTTTCTCCAAACAAGAACAAACATCCATCAACTTCTTTATAATGTCATTTTTTTCTATTGTCCCTCCCCCATTGGGGCCTGAAAGAGACCAATGCAAAACCAAACACACACACACACACACACACACACACACACACACAGAGAGGCACAGCTGACTACTTCATAAATCCTGCCAAATGAAGGGAATGCCAAACCTGTCTGCCTGTCTGTCACTGCCCTCTTTTCCGCCCTGAATGTCCAGGGCTTCCTCTTCAGGCTGCTGTCTGAGGCTAGTTTGGGGGACAAGATGCTTTCTTTGCAGACTCACTTACAGGGAGAAAGCACTACCTTGTTCCGCAAATGTGCTCTCCTTGCGCAGTCTCAGCATCTCTTCCCTGTGGTTACTCCGCTACTTATCTACCCTCTCGTTTGTTACTCTAAGTGTCCGAATATTCGAGGGTCTGTTTTATAGTGAGTCTATTAGCTATTCTGGACCCAGTGTCTAGAGTCAGCATTTGTGCCATTGCGCAGATGGCATGCCTACTTTCTACTGAAACTGGTTTAAGACCATCTTTTCAGGTACTCACCTTCTCAGTTACCTTGGCCATCAATGGCCTTTGTCCAGTTGAAACACTGAAGAACCTGGTTGTCAATTTAAGAGGACTGACAGGGAAAAGTACACGGATTTTACTCATTTTACACAATTCTTTTAATTAATAAGTGACTGGGTTAGTTTTTGCTCATTTTGTGTACAAAAAAATAACAAAAATAGTTAAAGCTCAGAATAGCACATTATTTTAATCCTACTTCTGTGGAGACAAAGGGTTTATTTGGTTCATTTTCTCTCAGAATTTGAATCTCACATGTAGATTAAGTCAGCATCTGGTTGGCCACTCTGGCTTCATTGTTCGTCTATCCAGCTCACTGACTTCAATGGTTGGAATGGTTGGGGCCTTCTGAGACTCTCTCTCCATACAGCTGCTGACTCAAGGGTCCTCGCAGTATGAGGTGGGCTCAGAAAGGGAACATCCCCAATGAGAAAACCTCTAAATGAGACCTGTGGAGACGCTTCAGGGCATGCAGGATCCATCAACTCTGTTGTTCTTTACTGTTAAGATGGTCACAGGATGAGGTCATGTTCCAAGGGCTCAGGGCTTGGTTCTACCTCTCTGAAAGAAGAATTATAAAGGCATTGCCGTATGTATTCATCAGGCAACACTGTCACTCTTAACCAGAGAGCGGATGGAGTTCCCTGTCTCTTGATTCTGGGCTATCCTTAGGTATTTCACAAGTTTGCAAATGGAATTCCAGTAGCATTTTCCTCTGTGTCTATGGAATTCTCTGGAAGTCTTCCTCTACAGTTCTCTATGCAATCCAGGTCTTCACACTGAATTCCGCGTGGAGAGACTGTCCATAGGAGCCAATGTGAAGGCAAATACTTTCTACTGCCCATTAAGTTCTCTCCATGCTCTAGAGGTCAGCTTCACAGGATTGAATCAGGAAAGATCCACTGCAAATTGACCAAAGCACGGAACATAGCCCAAGGCTGATGTTAGGAAAGATGGCATCTTTAAAGGCAGTTTCAAAACAGGTATCTGAGATTATTCTATTGCAGTATTTTCCTGTCAGTCAAGATGTTTCCAGAGTGAAAATGTCCAGATTATAATGAGTCATCGTGATATGTCCTGCACTGACTCTCATTTCCTGATGACAGACAAGTTTCGTGTGATCATTCTAGAAATCTTTCCCCTTCGCACATAAATATGAAACAGGAAGGGAAACTCAGGAGTCTGGCAGTAAGAAGGATTCACTGTCATCATAATCTTGAAAGCTGACGAGGAAGGTCAGAGACCAAATGGGAGAAGAGTCTTCTGCTCGAAAAAAGATTAGAAAATAACTGTAGAATAGAACATAAGCTGACAGGTTCTGAACAAAATTATAGCTGCCTTACATGAAAGGTTCCTTTAAAGGCACAGCAACGGTGAAAGGAACTGTGCAGAAGACTCTTCCGTGACAGTGACCGAGGGGCTGAGCACAGTCTTTGGAAAGCAGAAAGGGTGGCACGCCTCGGGTAAGGACGCCTTGGTGGCAAAGGGATCATAGGCAAGAACCATGTCTGATGCTAACAGGAGCTGGCAGGTGGACCGTCAAGAGGCTGCTCCAGGCCAGGCCACAGCTTCAGATGCTGGCGACATCACTGTTCATTTCATTTGTGATTTCATAAGAGTCCCTAAACTAGGATTGTGACCATGAAAGTCATGATACCCTAACAAATATGTGAAGATGCTCCAGTGTCCTCAACGTTCCTGAAAATGGACGACGACCGTGGAGCATGACGGTCCTACCCAGTGATGCCAATATTTAAGATGAACACAAAGAGGGGATAGGGAAGGGCATGCCTACCTCAGATGCATCCCTACATTCATACACACACATGCACACATGTGTGCATGCAGCATGAGAGAGAAAAGGTGGAATTAGACTCTCATCTTACACAACAAATTATATATATGTGTGTATCACATATGTATATAATTTGTATATGTATATATATATATATATAAAGGAATATAAATATGTGTGTGTATGTCAAGAAATATAAAACAGTTACAAGAAGCAGAAATACCACTGCATTAGTCTCACCAATGATACTATGGATATGGAACCAAAGCATCAATAGCCAAAACGAAATAGATAAATGATGTCATCAAATCGAAAAGATTCTGTGCAACAAAGCTAGCAATCAGCAGCAGAATGGCAGCATTGCACATGGGAGAAAACACTTGCAAGCCAAATAGCTAATAAAAGATCCGCATCCAGAGTGTGTACAGAACACAAATTGCTCAGTCATTAGGGAGCAAGCAGCATGAGGAGAAGCTAGGAAGAGATACGACTTACAGAAGACTCCATGGACAACAGATACTGACATCTGTAATTATCAGAAAAATTCAAATTCAAAACACAATAAAAGACCACCTCATACATGTCAAGATGGTTAATATGAAAGGCAGCAAGTGTTAGCAGCCCTGTGGGATAAGGATTCTTGCATATTGCTCGTGGGATTGTAAATTAATACAGTCACTATGGAAAATTCCTTAGGAAACTAAAAGTAAAAGTACCATATGTTTCATTGATACCATCACTGGCGCTTATCAAACTGACATGGCAAATAAATATTGAAAGGAATCCGATCTGCCATGGTCAGCATCATTCAAAACCAAGATGTAGTATCAACCTATGTGACCATCAGCAGACATATGAACAAAGAAAGTATATTTGTCTGCTTACTCATGTACGTATTTATCCTGTATTATCCAGCCATACAAAGAAGGCTTTCCTGGCATTTACGGCAACATATGAATCCACAGGACAGTATACACAGTATATACGAGCCAGACGCCATGAGGCAAATCTGGCAGGACTACACTGATGTGTTGCTCCTTAAACACCTGAACTTAAAGAAGCCAGGAGTAGACAGATGATGACAAGAAACATGTTGGTCTAAGATGCAAACTTTAAATTATATGGGGAAGCTACGTTCATGAACTATTCTTCCAGCCTAGTGACTGGAGTTGCTAACCATGTATTGTTTTGTTCCCATCCATTAAGGGAGATTTCAAATGTCATCAGCATAGGAGAGCATGCATGCTAATCATGTTCAGTTTCTAATTTCAAGTAATGTGGTGTACATGCTAAATATATGCCACCTGTCTACGTTATATATAACATGCTATGTACATGCATAACTTTTGTCCGTTAAAAGATCTTCGCAATGTTAGGGTGGTATTGTGTAGTTTTCTTCCCAGCAAGCTGGCTGCTTCTTTCTATGCTAATTGGTTCCTGATGTCATACTTAGCATGACGTTTGAGGGTTCAAGTCCACAGCTACTTTTAGCTGTTGAAAACAAGCGCTCCATCACTCCTCCTTTGAAGTTTCTCTTGCAACCATAAAGGAGAGGTGGAAATAGTGAACAGTGTGCATGTTAATGAGGAAATTAGGTCTGCATTAGAAATGCAGAAAATACCTTTTAAAATATAAACTCAGACCCACAAAGTGGGAAAAACCACTTTGGAAAACTTTGACATATGTCATCATTGACGAAGAACTCACATGCTGGGGAAATCCTGTGAGCATTCTCAGCGGATGGAAGTGCTCAAAACTTCTCAGGAATTTCCAAGGAAACTATTGTACATCCCGTAAGACAGCGTGGAGTGTGAAGAGCTGAAGGTACCTCTCTGTCCTTCTAGATGTGTCTGTTTGTATCTGTGTATAAAGAACTGTTGGCCTGCCTTTAAACAAAAGGTTCATTGATAAACGGATGCTTCTACCAGAAACAACTGAACATCAGTAGCCAGTGAGCTGAAATACTTAAAACCATGGTTCTCAACCTTCCTAATGCTGCAACCCTTTAATATACCAGTTTCTCATGGTATAGTGACCCCCAACATAAAATTAGTTTTGTTGCTACTTCATAAGTGGAATTTTGCTACTATTATGAGTTGTAACATAAACATCTGATATGAATATGTAAGATAAAAATAATAATAAAAATTTTAGTTTGGAAAAAATATCTGACATGCAGATGGTCTTAGGTAAACCCTGTAAAAGGGTTGAGAATGACTTAAAACAAATCATATATTGCATTGCTCAGTAAAGTGAGTAAAAAGCTGCAGAAACTAAACATGCAAAATCTACAGTCATGATCAGTGTGAATCACATATTTGTGGTGGTGGACTTGGATTGTTGATTTGACCACAGTGAGAAACACACGGGGAGTTGATGAGGTGCCATTCTGGATGTGTTATGGATGTTATGTGTTATGGAGGAAATTAACTAGAGAGAAGGGCCAACCCCGAATGTAGGGAGGAGCACCCCATGATCTGGGGCCCTGAGCTCCACAAGAAGGGGATAAAAAAAAATAGAAACTCAGCCAAGCCAGACTTTGATTGGTGCATTTGATCAAGCCTTTCTGAGCACTGTCTCCCCGCTCCCCACTATGGTGTCAGAAACCAAGAGCGAACACTAAAATGATTTACAGCTGGGCCAAACTTGTAGTCTCCAGAGTAGGAGACCGAAGTGGCCCAGACTAAAAGGAAGGGAGTCTTTTATAGTCAATCTCAAGCCTGAGGTTCGTAATAAGCAATTACAAAGGTGGAATTTTTCACAGCTAGTGAATATTTTGCTATCTGCCAGTTCTCTGAACACACCATGAAATAATGAAAATAGTTTGTGATGTGTAAATCACAAGATTCTAGAGGAAGAAATAGCCAAGAAAAACCAAGCTGACCTTTTGCTTGGGTCATGATGGAGAAAAACACCATAGGGAACAATATAGATATAAATCAAATTTATTTATTTTTAATATTATGTTTAACTAGGGAAAGAAAGAAAAAAATGAAGTCAACTGACCCTTAACACCCTCTATGATTGGTCTGTGCTATGATCAGGTATTTGGTTACAGTAATGAAAAAGTAACATATGTTCAAAAGAATATGTAATGTAATAATATGGAGAAGCGAAAACACTTTAGGATTCAATTCAAATTATTTTTAATTTAATATTTATGGAGAGAGGAAAATATAATTTTGGAATGATGGACATATTGTTTAAAATATAACTATGAAACATTAATCAGTAGAAAAATAAACTCAGACAATAAACAGATGTACATGCTATGTACAGACATGCAGAATTAGTGGAAATTAGAGATGAAAGAGGACGCATGTAAGCATGATATTTTTCCATAAAACAACAGAATAGCCATTCCATTTAGTTCACTTTTCTTATTTGAAGTTTTGTTCTGTTCTTTGTGGTTATCACTGTAAAAGTCAGCTCACCCCTCCCAGAACACAAAAGTCATCTTTTATCTTTTACTTCCTGAACTAATTAATGCCGGAAAAGCCAGAAGGAAGGAGTTGAGAGAACAAAATAATAGCAGGCAAATGTACAAACAACTGTATTTTTGGTTCATGACTCTCCTGAGTGTAAGATGCTTCCTGTTCTGTTGAACTTTCTGCTTGTGTGAAACTGTAATCAATTCTATTGGACGTCATTTGAGCCCCACGCCTATGAAAAGCCAAATTCTTGCTAGGACATGAGTCACTCAATGACAGTCGGGGGAAAGCACATCTGAGTGTGTAAAGAACAATCGAGAAAAGTTGGTGTTGAATGACTCAGAAATATTGATTTTCTTCAAGCAGCAATATATCAAAGTCCTGGTGTGAACACTCTGTCTAATTTTAGACCCTCTTTCCTTGGATGAATCAGTGAGGACTTGTGGCTGTCAGATCACAGAGCTTGTCCTTGTAAGCAAGCGACTTATTTCTTTTCTTCCAGAAAGGGATTAATAAAGGATGCAGCCAGTTAGCGAGTCCGCGGCAGGGCTGTCTGAGGCCTGCCCTGTGACCATCTCACTGTACTGAGCCACAGACATATTCAACCATGAACAATCTTTTGTTGTTGTTACTCTCCTTATAGATTTCATTTGAGTTTTTACGCATGTAAACACACAACTAGGCTTTTTATCAAATTTGTGAGCATCTTCCAATAATTCAATTTTTTCTGATATACTTTATTTTACATTTTTCAAGTAATTTCCTTATTAAAAGATAATTACATCCTTTCTCCCTCTCTAGCCTCCTTTGTATTCCTCTTATATCTCCTTCAGATTCACAGCATTCTCTTCTTATCCATTGTTGTTACATGTGCATATAAAAGAATAAATATAAATACAACCTAGTGAGTTCAGGTTCAGGCATTCTTGCCTGCGTGTGCCAGTTTCTATTGCTGACCACTTCGTCTGGAAAACAGACCAGGGGTCTTGACCCTGGGGAAGACATCCCATTTATATTGGGACATTAACTATCGCTGGAGTTGCTGGAGCAGATGGCTATGGGATGGGAAACTTTTAGAAGAGGGGTCGAAAGAAAATGGTCCTCAAGTATTTTGATGCAGTCCAAACTAACCAAATGCAGGGACTGCTGGGCGTTATTTCTGAACACCTGCCGAGAGGCACTGATAAAGTCACCTTGAGAAGTGATCTATAAAAGAATGTTCCCCCAGGAGAACAGAATGTTAGATTACCTGACTTTTTACAAATATTGGAGTTCATCAAAGACCAAGACTTGATGCACGGCCTTTGTTTTAACTGATAGCATGCTTACTGGAAGATAAATTTCGTAGCTGTTTCTAGCATTTCTTCAGGTGCAATAGTTTTAAGAGCTATCAAGAATAATGCATGATGGGAAAACAAACAGATCACAGCCCTGACTGTAGATTTGGCATTTAAGTGGCACTGGTTACTGTTGACAGTGGAATTGCTATCCATGGGAGCTTTTCCACACCTAGGGATCTTCCTGGTCCAGAAGAGTTGAAAGTTGGAATCCAAGAGCCTATAGTGTTGCTTTTCCTCCAAGATTATCCTCGGGACTGCAGGGTGTTAGAAATATGATATAAACCAATGCCCTCAGACCTCCATGGAAGTAAAACAAAATGTTGACAAGCTTGTTGCCATGCAAATGATTCCTGCCACCAAACACCATCTGCTCTTCCATTGCTGAGTGCATGAGAACAGGGTGTTCGCTATGGAAGTCCCCCTGCCCATAGGCACTCCCAGCTCAGTAACCAGTTTCCCAGAAGTAGGATGACCAGGTTGGACCCAGGCCCACAGTGGTACCTGACGAGGAAACCATTTCTGTAAGTGTGCTTCCTACAGGTTCTTCCTCGTACATTTAAAAGTTACTGCTCCTCACATTACAAAAAAGGTTTCTCTCAGGGCCATGTCATAACAAGGTCCGCAGGAATAGAATCCTGTTCCTAGAACTGACTTAGTAATTATCATATCATTTGCAAAGCCAAAAGAAATCACTGTGTTTTGTGTGATGATCCATTGAAACCTGTAATGTTCTAAGTATGTCTGTAGAATATCATTTTCATAAAATTATAATAGAGACCGTGGGATCAAGGTCAGGCTTAAATCAAGGTTCACAGACTTTGAAAATGTAGAAATGACTTCTTCGGGGAACCAAATGATTACATTTCCCAAGGAGCCAGTCAATTTCTCTGTTTCCAAACAGTGAGAATAAGAGGAAAATAAGAACACCCTGATTATTTTTCTGGTCCTATGTTGACAGTCAATAACAAATGAGGGCAGAAAGATCCTGAGTAGATCCTCTCAGTGACACCATTTCCAAATCCCCATTCACAGAGATGACGACTGTGAACTGTTCTAAGCCACTGAGTATGGGGAGTTGTTAATAGTAATTAATAGGTGCTGACTACAATGAGCCATGACACCTGTGGATCAGAATAAATACGAAGATTTAATCACGAATAGTGTGAAAACCCTGATCTGTGAATGTTCAGCCAGATTCTGGCTTTGCGAATTCCCAGAACTGTCTCATGAGGCGCAGCTAGAGAGAGCAACGATGGCTTCCAAGTGCCAGCCTCCTCAGATTTGAAACCCGAAGGGCAAGGGCTGTAGGAATGCTCCCCCTCACTGCAGCAATTGACGCCACTTCTCAAACACCACAGCAGACCGCTAGCTGACCGTGCATGCTCCCTGGACCGCTTTCAACAGCAGTCGCAAAAGACTTGGCTTGTTTCGAACGTGACTTGCCTCCTTCTTTCAGTATGTTGAGTAACATACAGTCTATGTTACACAGGCGTCACCTTAATCCTCTTAAAACCCTAGGAAGCAGGGCATATTATTTTTCAATCTGACAGTCAAGATGTGGTGGCCTAGAGGAGTCGCACAGCTTTCTTGTGGTGGCAAGATACTCAAATGTATACTGAGATGAACCCGGATGACTCTGCCCGTTGGAAGTTTTCCCTTAGGCCGGTTGATCTGTTTCTCTGCTGAAGATCAGTCTTCCTGGGTTGAGAGTGATTCCTTGTGAATCCCTGCAACATTCCTACAGCCTCAGCTGACACGGATTTTCAGTGAATCGTTACTCAGTCCATGAACTGTAGCAAAAATTCTAGTTGGTCTTAATAATAAAAACCCAGAGTCAGATAGCGGGTAAATGCTAGAAAATCAGAGAAGTAAAGGAGCCAGCCACCAGAGAGACTTTTTACCTCTACCAAATCCTCACACTGAAGGGGGCAAGATCCTGTCTCCACAAATCCTCAGACTGAATGCCATGCCGTGAGTTCCTGTCTCCTGTCTTATAGTCCTTTCTCTACCCAGCCATATCCTTTCCTGTCTCCAGCTCCCAAGTACTGGGATTAAAGGTGTGAACCACCACCACCTGGCTCTGATTCTCTTTTAGACTGGATTGATCTTGTATAGCCCAGGGGGGGCTATGAACTCACAGAGATTTGTCTGTCTCTGCCTTCTGAGTGCCGGGATTAAAGGTGTGTACCACCACTGCCTGGCCTCTATGGCTAACTAGTGGCTAGTTCTACACACTGGTTGTCAAACAAGCTTTATTTGTTAAGGCAGACAAAATATCACCACGATGACTAGAGTATTTCCACGGCTCATTACCTTGACTCCAACAGCACCTACAGAATCGATGGGAGAAGTTAAATATTCGAAATTTCACTTCTTACTCTACACTCAGAGGCCTCCTAAGCTATTGCCTTTCCCACCCTTCCTTCGCCACCCACCACATTGTTACTCTACACTCTGCTGCAGCAAGTGAGCTTCCGTGCAGGGAAACGCCATCCAGGATCTCAGGATAGACTGCAGAAGACGGTCAATTTGTTAAACATCTTAAAGTGATTGTCCCCCAGCTGCAAAAATTCCACAAACTGCATGCAAAAAAAGCCCGTTCTTATTTTGGCTACTGAATCGGAGCAGTTTAGAACTGTTTTGTATGTGCGTGAGAGTTTGGAATTTAAAGCATGATGTTCCGGTCTTCCTATGACCAGCTCTACTCCCAAAGCCAAGCTCTGGGAAAAGCTAGGTTAGCAACAATTTTGACTTTAGAAGCAAAGGCACTTCCTGTCCTTACTTTGACCCCATGTGATGATCGGTACGGTCAACTTGACAGAATTTAGAATCATCTGGGATATGAGTCTCTGGCCATGCCTGTGAGGACCATCCTAAGTTAACTAGTATGAGAAGACCCTTGTTAACAGTGGGCGGGGCCATTCCTGGGCAGGGGATCCTGGGCTGTGCAGAATGGAGGAAGGAAGCTGAGCCCAAGCTCCTCACTCTCTGTTCTTGACTGTGGGGGAGACGCACCTGCCGCTCCATTCGCACGCTTGAACTCTAGTTTGGAGAGATTCTTTTCCCTTTAAGCTGTGTTGAGCCAGAATATTTTATCACAGCAACGAGAAAAAAGGAAGATGCCCCGCACAACATTTTTGCTTAGTTAGAAAGATTCCATGCTTTCCCTGTGGATTACAGATTCCAGACAATCATTTCCATCCCATTTTGACCAGGTAGTCTTCATCACCTACTCAAATGTTGTACTCCCACCCCTCCTCCGTGCTTAAATGTCTCTCTTCAACGGTACTGCAGCAGACACTGGGATGTTTTCCTCTGGGAACAATGTCAGAGCCATTGAATTTGTACTGAAGCTGACAGGGCACAACCAACCTTCCCCCCTTAAGGCTCCCTTGCTCTCTCGTCCTTAGACTGCTTCACCCTAAAAATCAGTCTTTGGGGTAAGGATGGCACAGCAAACTGTCATGAACTCAGTGTGCTCAGTAAGCACAAGAGTGCATACATGAACAGCTTCGCATGGAAAACATGGATGATGGCAGTTAACACAAAGATCCAGACCCCCTGTGGCCAGCTGGAACACAGGTTTTCTTCCCAGCTCAGAGATTCTGTTCACTTCCTATAGCTTTACATCTGTTGGATTCAAAAAGAACAATGAAATCAGATAATGTAGTCTGCTTTCCATATTTATGAACTTCCTTTTATTACTGTAAGAGTTATTTGCATTACCTTTATTTGGTCACGTTCGACAGTCTCAGATGTTAGTGGTGGAATTGCTTCCCAGCTGGGTCCTCATTCTCACTGCTTACACTTTGCTATTTCGGTATGGACGCTTTATTCTCCACATGAGTTTTCCTGGGCATAGCATCTCCGTCTCCTCTCTTCACCTTGTTTTCTCATCTTGACTTTGAATTACTATTCCTTTGAGCACGTGTGTCATAACTTGTCACACAGCACAATAGGACAGTGCCAAATTTTCTGAGGTTCCTTGAATTTTGCTTCTCTGTTGTTTTCTCGATCTGCCATTTATATGACATGCTTCTTTCTCACAAGTGCTGTGGCAGAGACTTCCCATGGGGATCCCCTTATCCTGCTCAACTCGACATGGAACTGACATCCAGCTGTGATCTGATGCTGTGCCCTTTGATATCAAGATTTTCCAGACACATTTGCTTTTCTACTTGACCGCAGCCTGAGGTCTACACGTTAGGGTGGTTCTTCTTTCTGTGACATGTGGTAAGAAGGCAGAGGGCTTGATCCATGTGTTGCTGTCACTTCTCCCTCTTTTCTTATGGCTGAGAGTGTTAAGTAGGCAGGTCCACCTGGGGCTTAAAGACAGCTCCTGCTAACAGTGAGAGGCTCTACAGCTGGGTCATACCTGGCCCCTCCGCTGTCTTCTCTCCCAGGTTTCTTCCCAGCAACTTCTTCCTCACACCCGCCTGCAGCGGGGAGGAATAAGACGGTCTTAGCTTTGGGAGGGACACAGAGAGGAATCATATGACTTACTAAATTGCCACATTGTCCTTAAGATGGTGAGGAGGGTAGCGGGGAGCTGACGCAAGCTTTACTTAGAGTCACTTTTCTTTCTTTGCATTTGAAGTGTTTTCTGGTCTTGGCTTTTGGAGCTTGAATTGCTCCTGAAACCCAGTACTTTGAACTGTCTTCTGTTTTTATTCTTCATGTCCAAAAGGAAAGAAAATCTCCACCCTCTATGGACCCAACCTTAGCTATACCACAAATTCCCACAACATCTGCTTGCAAGCCTCATTTCGGCTGTGTCCTGGGAATCTTCCTGGGAGTTCATCATCTAATCAAATGATCCCGTGCTGAGATCGTTAATAGTCAAATTGTCCTGCCCAGTGTAAGTAACCAGTTCTATTTTTACACTCCTTTTGCTATTACTATAAATATAACCAGTGCACATTGGAGTTGGGAACAAAATGAAAATATTTCGATTCTGAAGATTGTTGACATATTGTCACTCTGACTAAGAGGAACCCAAAGACTGACAGTCCCCCTTCTGTCTTTATTGAAACTCTGAAATGGCACTAGGATCCTGCCCTTTACCCAGTGCGAAGGCCTGATCCTTCTGCTTCCCTGGTCATTGTAATTCTTGGGACACAGCCCTGGCCCTTGTCAGCTCCAACAATGCTAGAGATACATAGGAAGAGCGCAGTCGGGTCCTGTAGTGTCACGTCTTAGTTAGGGTTATTGCTGTGACGAGACACCATGATCATGGCATGTATTTTTGTAATGGTTTTTGTTTGTGTTGGTTTGGTTTTTTCAAGATGGTGTTTCTCTGTAGTTTTGGAGCCTGTCCTGGAACTAGCTCTTGTAGACCAGGCTGGCCTCAGACTCACAGACATCCACCTGCCTCTGCCTCCCGAGTGCTGGGATTAAAGGCGTGCACCACCGCCGCCCAGCAACCATGGCAACTCTTATTAAAACATTTAGTTTAAATGATGGCATACAGTGTCAGAGGCTTAGTTCATGTCTCAGAGCTTTATCATCATGGTGGGGAGCATGGTGGCATGCAGGCAGACTTGGTGCTGGAGAAGGAGCTGCTACATGTTGATACGCAGGCAGCAGGAAGTAGACTGAGATGCTGGGGGCGTATTTTGAGCATATATGCGAATCCAAAGCCTGCCTGCACAGTGACACGGTTCCTCCAATAAGGCACACCTACCACAAGGCCACACCTCCTAATAGTGCTATGCCCTTTGGGGGCCATTTTCTTTCAAACCACCACATGTTCTAACCATATATTTCATGGCTTCTCTTTCACAGTTGCTCAATCCTGCCAAAGCCTTCACTCATTTCTCTCTTCTCACGAGCCTGTTCCTGGTTCTCCTTGTGCCTCTGTACTCCTGTCATGTAGCACCTCCCCCAGCCTCTTGGGCCATATCTATATCCTTCTGCAGTGGCTTCCACGTGGATGTAGACATCTAAACTCTCTGGGGTTGAAGACCCGTCCTGCCTGGTCACATTTTTAACTTAAAATGTTTCATGACCTGAAGTGAATTTCCGAGATATCACTCATGTTCAGCAGACCTCTCTTCGTCCTCAGTTTCCTGCCTCGCATTCAAGTTGCATTTAATGCCTAACCTTC
Organism: Ondatra zibethicus; assembly: GCA_004026605.1. Classification (NCBI taxonomy): domain Eukaryota; kingdom Metazoa; phylum Chordata; class Mammalia; order Rodentia; family Cricetidae; genus Ondatra; species Ondatra zibethicus. Next base: position 66,321 of record PVIU01008353.1, read on the forward strand.
CTGCACCCTCACCTCTTGCCAGGGACCCTCTCAATTTCCAAGGGCTTCTGCCAGGTCCTGCAACTACTCTAACAGCCATTCACATGGAGCTGGTTATCTGCCGACTCTTCCCATCCCTGCCTGCCCCCCAACAATCCAGCACGAGAGCTACAGAGCATGTAGATAAAGTCATGCTGGTCTCTGAACCCGACAAGACAGTGATTGGTGACTGATAAGTGAATGGCAGGTCAGAGTGCCTCCTGGATGGATTTCAGCTCACACCAGAAGGTATTTCTGATTACTCTGGAGTGAACTGGTGGTCTGAATTTGACTTCTATAGACAGAGGGCACTATGTTCTGACCTGTAGTCCAGCACTACCCATAGTCCATGTCATGCATATATCCAGATTTACCCAACCTGATGGTGCCAGCCATCATCTTTAAATATGTCTCCAACTGTATGTAGAACAAAAACTCTGTGAATAAAATGAAGGTTTTGTTTTCCCTCTAACCTGTAGCCTTTTCTTTTCAGGACTATGCTGCTATGTGAAAAGAAAACATCATTGATGGCTTTCTTGCTGTCGTGTGGAGTATTGAAATTTCATCCTTTGTGGTCCCTGGATGGGCCTTCCTCCCCCCAGAGAGACACTCCAGAGGTGATGGGAAGATTGATAGCCTGGGAGAACTAACTGCCGTGACAGGGAGAGGGAGCTAGTGTGGAGAAGTATACCTGAAAGGGGGACAGATTTTGTCCCTAAATAGCAATCCCAATGGGGGGGGGTCCTTTCCTCCCTCTCCTCCATTCGAGCTTACAAATCTCTTCCTGGAGGGCTGGCTGACTTCACCCCACTGCCCCACATCTCTGCTTGTCGCCAAGAGCTCAGAGAAAAGCCTTCCCTGCCCATCGGTCTGAATCTGTCAACCTGTGTTCACCCGCCAGCAGGAAGTAAACTTCAGAGTGAGGATTTCGGTGGAAAGAGTGAGATCAGGCACAGACAACGTGGCATGAGTCCTTGTTCACTGTGCCTGGAGCACCAGGAGCCTTTGCTCTTCTATTTATGAATCTCAGTTCTGAAGGAAGGCGTTTTTGATGTCTGCTGTAATGTGGGTCTGTGTAGCACCTGATACTCCATCTGATGACCAGAAATGCCTCATTTCTGTAGCTTTTGTTCAGGCAAGAACATGGTCTCAGCACTATGGGAGTTGATAAACACTTTTCAATGTGAGGTTTGAAGGGGACAAGGCACATATCCAGGACACAGAGTTTATGGCAAGCTGCTGCTTCTAGTTAGAAGGCTGGACAGCCAAACAAAAATTGCCATGTCCTTCCCTAGGGACACGCGAAACTCGGGGCCAGAGAAATTGCTCAGTGAGTAAAGCCCAAGCCTGAGGTCCTGGGTTCAAGGCCTGGATCCCATGGAAAGGTGGAAGGAGAGAAGTGACTTCACATGCTCTCTTCTGACTCACACACACACACACACACACACACACACACACACACACACACACACACACACACACTGTGATACAGTGCCCTCCACACATCACGTGCCCATACATGAAAACAATAAATAAAAATAATAAATCCAAGGGTTAGGGATATAACTCATAGTACTTGCCTAGCATGCACAAGATCCTCAATTTGACTCTGGGCACTCCAAAACCATGCCAAAAATCACCTCAAAACAATCTCTATGATTATGTTCATCAAAGGGTATGATTTCCACCTTTGCCTCCTTGTTTGGATTGAGATTTCTAGGGCATTAGCGCACGTGGAAGCCTGTCGGTGAAGAATTACTACAAGGAGATTTTTACGGAGCATGGGAGCACCATCCCACAAGCTGGAGTGAAGGAATAAAGGGAGTAGAGAGGCTAGAACAGAGCTGCCCATAGCTCCTTTCCGCTGAAGACGTTTTTACTGGTTCACAGGTATGTAGGTATACAAACCAAATACTTACTGGTGACAAATCATAGAGAAATTTATTTTACTTCAGTTCTTTGGTATGCTATAGTTTTATCACTTAATAAAGATAAAAGTAAGTTTTATGCTAAAGAGATATATGTTTATCTTTGCATAAATCATTAAATCTTAGAATATTTGATAATACAGAACATAGTCTCTTTAACATTGTTCAGAATTGACTTAAATTTTCAATTTATAATTATCAAATATCAGAATGTTGTTTCATATAAACACATAGCACAAAATGGCATCACTGTGTTTAGGTCCATTCCAGAAATTATTGGAAAAATCTGTCTTAAATTCCATGCCATTTAAAAAAATATTTTGTGTATATGGGTGTTTTACCTTCAGGAATGTATTACCTCAGCTGTATGCCTGGTACCCACAGAGGTCAGACTAAGGTGTCACACCCTCTGGAACAAGAGTTAAAGAAGGTTTGAGCTACCAAGTAGGTGCTGGGAATCTAACCTGGGTCCTCTGCAAGAACCATAAGAGCTCCTTTAACTGCTAAGCCAACTCTCCTGCCCCCATACCAAACTTCATTCAATTTTTAAATGAAATTCCTTCAAGTCAACCACTCAAATACCTATTTTTTAATCAGACATTCTAATGCCGTGCAATCCAAAGACTCTTTGATCACTATCTACTGCAGAACGGCAAAGAAAACACCGTCTTTTCTGTAATTAAGCCACTATGTTTATACAAGAACAGACAGCTTTGTATGTTCTCTAAAGACACTGAGTTCAGAAGACAAAATGGTCTTGAATCTGAGCCAAGGTGTCCCAGGTGAACAGCCATGTCTGTGAAGGGTGTTTGGGGTTCCGCCAGTGAACAGCCATGTGAAGCATATGTGTGTGAAGGTGTTGCAGTGAACAGCCACGTATATAAAAGGTACATGCATGTGCTCAGAACCATGGCTGCTGTGAAGCTGAACATGTGATACAGACGAGTGCTGTCGGAAGCACCTCATAGTCATCGTGTTTGGTTTTAAATTGGTTTTTTTTTTGCCACTGTGCCTTCAGAATCCTGTTACTGTAGGCAAATGTGTCACAATGCTGTACTTAACTACAGGGCTCCCGGTGGCCACGGCCATGGTGGGAGCAACCCCCACATTCAGCTGCATGTCCTCTGTCCTCCATGATGGGAGGTCATCTCCACCACGTCCTCCCCGAGGATTGACCGGAACTCTGAAACCGAGGAAGGACTGTCCCTTCTTTGTGTTGTTCCTGTTGGGCACTGTGCTGCAGGACAAAGTCTCACACACTACCATAGTCCCTCATCCAGCATCTTGCTTTCCACAGTCATTCACAGCGAGGCTTAAACTGAGAACTCCAGAAGTAACCTGAGTTTTAGATGGCATGCCATTCCGAGAATGATAAAGATCCTGAGTGCTGGGGTTATAGCCCTGTGCCTCCATGCACAATTGAGGTTTATTTTTCATTAGATGGAAACTTGTTAAATTTTTGTTAAACATGAGTAGATATGGCACTATAACCTTCTTGAAATATTAATTTTCAATGCTCTTTAATTTTGAGAAAGCTACAGGAATAGTAAAGGTTTGGTAAGGAGTGGAGAGGATCTAGGAGGAACATGGGGAGGGGAAAGGATCTAATCAAATATATTGTATAAAACATTTTTAAATAATATTTTTAGAAGCCTGGACATGAGCTGAACAGAGCAGCAGCATAGATGTGCTAATACAAAATGGGGAAAGCCCAGGAGGCCTCAACCCACACAAAGAACTCAGAACCCAAGGAACGCTGGGAATGGGAAGAACAGTCTTCCCCAGGGAACAGCAGACCAATTGGTTAAATACCAAATGGCCAACCCTGAAAATATATACATACAATAACATTGTACAGACTGAGAAGCTTGTATTTATACATTTAGGTTTATATGTATATATACATATGTATTAACAAGAATTAATGAAAAAGAGGTCAAGAATTTGAAGCAGAGCAATGAGGGGTATAGGGAAGGGCTTGTGGGGAAGAAATGGAAGGGAGTGATGATATAATTTTATACTATAATCTCAAGAAATGAAAGGAATAAATTTAAAATGAATAGGGAAAATTTTGTGAATCCTTTTTTCTCTTTCTCCCAACAGTGGGAACATACATGAATGAAGAACAATGTCAAGTCTAGTAATTTCACCTTGGGGGTAATTCTGCTGATTGGACTACACACAGATCCTTGTTTCCACCAGTTTTTACATGCATTAATTACCATATGTGCATACATGATCATGCATATGTGCATATGTAGGTGTTTGAATGTAATTGCTTTCATTCATATGAGTATTGTATAAACAAGTACATTTGTATATTTATGAATACACGTTTCTGGAGATGAGTGTCTATAAGTATGTGTTTGCATATGCTAATGTTTGTGGGCTAATCTGTGTATCTGAATGTGTTTATTGCTTATGTATGTATACATATGTTAGGGTGCTTGTTATACACAAGCATCACATGTATGCTTCTGTGTGTTAATGAGTGCATGTGCATATACATATATGCAACAATATATGTGCATATGGACTTATATTACAGCTATCTGTGCAGTTCTTTTCCGTCTGATCATATGTGCCATGACCAAAGTCAAAGTATATGGTGCCATTCTACCATCAGAAAGGAACTCTTCCAAGCTGTACCTGCCCAGTATCTGCTCTTGGCAACTGTTGATGTCCTGTTCAGACTTAATTTTAGTATCTTCCTGGCCCCCCACACTGGCTTGGACTTTTTTGATAAAAAGTTTCACCCAGATTTTGCTTGGCATCAGACACAGTAAGCATTAAGGACAAATTGAAGAGGGGCACGGTGACCCTTCCAGCAGACTGAAGAAGGTAACTCATTGTCTCTGCATCTCTTTCTCGTGTAATAGATCTGGACTTGGACTTCCTGCAAGTTCAATAGGAGGGAACGCTTCAAAATGTGTGAAAGAAAAGCTCAGTTTATAGGAAAAAGTAACACAATGACTTCATTTAATTGCTGATGTGGGCTTTCCCTCTGTATGCTGTGAATACCATTGGTTAATAAAGAATCTGCTATGGGCCTATTGCATCGCAGAACAGTGCAAGGCAGGAGTTCCAAGCAGATGGAGGAGGAGAGAGTGGGCTGAGTCAGGGAGAAGCCATGTAGCCGCTGCAGAAGACAGATGCTGGGTGCTGGATGGATCTCACCGGTAGACTACAACTACGTGACAATATACAGATTAAAAGAAATGGATTCATTTAAGAATAAGAGCTAGCCAATAAGAAGCGTGAGCAAATAGGCCAAGCAGTGTTGTGATAATACAGTTTCTGTATGATTATTTTGGGTCTGGGAAGCCAGAAGATGAACAAGGAGCCTCTGCCAACAAATTGGAAATAGGTTTCCCTTCAAATTTACCTAAACATCTCTCAAAGATGATGGCCAAGTCACTTCCCAAACAATCCTCATAAAGTCTTATGCCTGTTAGAGACTCAGTCCTATTCTGATCCACATGTCCCTTCATCTAAGTCAGGAAAGATCTGTTCAAAGATGAAAGAAAAAAGATGTCATCCAACATATTAACATTAGAAAAAAATGACATTTAAAAAGTATCCTCACTCATGAATGCTAAACCGACAGCTGTGGAGTCCCCATGGGACTGAACTAGGCTCTTCATGTGTGGGAGACAGTGTGAAGCTTGGATATCTGAGGGGACCCTGGTAGCAGGACCGGGATCTAACCCTGGTTCAAGAGCTAGCTTGGTGGAGCTCATTCCCCATGGTGGATGCTGTGCTCAGCCTCAATGCATGGAGGAGGAACTTGGTCCTGCCCTAACTTAATGTGCCATACTTTGTTGATTCCCCATGACAGTCTTTACCTGTTGGGAGGAGTAGATGGGGTGAACTTGGTGGGGCGAGATGGGGGACAGGAGAAGTGGGGGGGATGAGAACTGTGGTTAAAATGTAAAATGGAATTAAAAGAAAAGAACAGAAAGGGCAATGAACACCCTGGAGAGTTTTCTTGTGCTCTTGGAATACCATTAGTAAAATTCATGAGATTTTATTCTCTGTAAGATGGACTTCTGTATAATGCTCCTTTCCAAAGGAAGACTGGTTTCAGGATATATCTTTCTTTCCTTTACTGAAGACAATTTGATTTTAAAATAATGAGATGATAATAATAATAGAATAAAAATCACAACATAATAAAGTAGAAGGTAATGATTATTAAGATAGATGATGAAAAATAATCATTCATATTAAAATATTTTTATCATGATTCCAATGTTTGTTTTATTACATGTTTATAAAATATGAACATGCATGGAAGAATGTATAAGCAATGTGAAAAGGGGGATGAGGATCAAAAATATTTATCATGACCTTTGGAGTCATTTTACATTTTTTGTCAACATCAGTACAACTTCTATGTTTAAAAAAATTTAAGACAAATAATTATGAAATTCTTTAAGATATTTCAATGTAACTGAAGAATCTGTATTTATGAATAAAAGTTCTTAATTTAAAAAAGTATCTTTACTCACATGTTTTACAAGCTTACATATCTGAAATTTAGCTATTTATATTTATAACAGAGCACATAATACTACAACAGCATAACTATACATTACAGTTATTTTAGTATAATGTATACTACACTACATTATTATACCCTACTGTTATACATTTTGTAATATAATAGTACAGATCTGTCCTTTACTAGTACAAGCATACATTTTATTTTTATTTACAACACTTATTGTTGATTGCTATTATGGTTCACATTGTAGTAATTACTTGGTAACAAGTGAACATGAGAACATCACCCTCTATTTACATTCTCTCTCTCTTTTTTTTGAAGGCGGTGAGGGGTGTTCAGAAAGACAGCTTTGTCACATGGCCCAAGGTATGCCTTCACTATGAGACCAGACTTTGCCTTCCTCACAGGTTCTTGAACAACTGGATGTTCTAGTTAATATTTGTTCTGACTTTCAGTCTTTTTTTTTTCACAAGACCAATTTATTCTCACTTATACAGACAGGTAGATATGCAGATAGATAGAAACAAATATTTAACATCCAAACTGATACACCTGTACCCAAAAGTACAGAGAAACACACAAACATCTACCTATACACGGTAAGAACCATCCATTCACATATATGTGAGTTTTCCAGAGCCCAGAGTTGGGGCAGAATCAGTTTAGAATGCTTGTAAAAACCATCCCCTACACTGATTACTACATAGTTCACAATTAAGGAACAAATGCTCATCTTTTTTTATCATGGAGAGGATTAATGAAGAAGACTCCTATGTTTCCAGTATTACAGCAGGGGTGATGATATTCGGGACTCTATAACAGAATCACTGATTTTCATTGAGAAGTTGTGTCTCCCACTCCATAACCTTTGCATTTGAGGTTTTCCAAACCTCTAAATTCAGTCTTAAGAGTCTTTGGGGCAATGTCTTATCATCCAGATACCATTCAATCACAGTGCCAATTAAGTGTGAAATAAATGTGCAACTTGAGCAAATACTTATAAAATCACCTCCACTAACATGAACCCAGTGTAGAGACTGGGTTATATGTGTTTTCATTTAAAGCCAAGATCTTCCTGAAATATGCCACTGGGGACTAACAACGGAAGTGGTTTGCCTCTGTCCTTGGTGCTGACCATAGCTCACTCTTCTGATCCAAAGACAAAAGCCTGGCAAAAATCTATTCCTTACATTAACTTTCTTGTGGCAGCGATTGCTCTTCACAACTGCTTTGGATGTAAAACCGTGAACGCTGTCTCTCCTTTTGGCTAGCAATGCTTAGGAAGAAGCCTGTCATTCCACTCTATCTGACTTGAATCTATTCAAACAGAAAGACAGGTCAGGAGATGCTATGGGAAACGTCCACATAGCTATATTCTTAAATTCCATCCTTTAGACTATTTTTAGGTATATTGGCCATACCACTGGTCAATCATCTATTCATTCTCCTGCCTACCTGTCCATGCATCATAGTTCATGTGCATTCCTAATCAAGTCCTTGACATCGATACATGCTACGTTTAAACTTTCAGCTTACATCTCAACTAATATTTAGTTCTCTATGGGTATTTGTATTAGAATTCTGTAATCTGAAGATCTTTGCCTCATAAGTCTGGAAAGAACTATGACAATAAAGTCTATCTGCTGCCACTGTGGCTACTGAATGTGGTTAGTGAGCAGCCTGATTGTAACTCCAGACACGCTAGCCTGGAGCTTTATCTTGCCAAGAGGAAAACCTGCCATACTCCTTCTCCAGACTTGCTTGCCACAGCTGCCTGGAATGTGAGGGCATCCTGGGCTTGCAAGAAGTATGGTTCCCTCTCCCTGAGTGGTAGGAGGAGTACTGACAGCCCATGTGCCTTTGTGAGAAACCTAAACCCATTCCATGCCCTCACATACATTACCCCTACTAAAAAGGCCTGTAGACAAAAGTACATTTAGCCCTGTATTTAAGCCATGCTCTCACATGTATTTTTGCTTGCTCATCTCTCTCTGCCATGTAACACTTGAAATGTTCCTATGACTAACTTATGTGGGCTCCCCACAGGATTCATTAAAATGGGTATTTTGCTAATTTTAAGCTGCACGGTATGGATGGAAAGTGTGCAATACCTCCAAGTCTCCTAGTGAGTCTCTCTTTGGATACCAGACTGGGTCCATTCCATAAGGACACATGGGTCTCCAGACAGGATTTTCACAAACTTCCTAGAGTTCATACATAGGTTCGTTGAGATCTGTGTGTCTTTCTCTAACATTTCAAATAGGACACAATGCATAGTTAATGAACTTCCTGCCTACTGGGATTAGAAGGATGGTGTGTCCTGATCTTTAGGAGGGCCTGAGCTTGGTCCCCATCACTCACTGCAAGTAGCTCACAAGTATCTTTAACTTGAATTCCAGGGACTCCAATACCCTTGTCTGGCTTTCCAAAGTACTCACATGTGTGAGAAATACTCACACAGACACAGATATATACATACAAACATGCACACACATGCATGCACATACAAACACACACACCATACATATACAAAAATGAACACTTTAAAGGCTCTTGCCCCCTCCTTCTGTATACTGACTTTCAACCATTACTGTTTATAAACCATCTCAAAACATCTAGAGTGTTTATAGGATCAATAAATTACTTTTCACAAAAATATCATTTTACTATCACATTACTATGACATTAAAGGCTAACATGCCTAACATTAAATGTCTTACACTAATACTTTCATCAGGCCTCAGTACATTTATCATGGATATTTTACATCCATATCTGAGGAAACTGAGACAAAGATACCCACAGCACTGTCTGTAGCAGGATGGCAGGCAGCAAGTGGCCAGGATGGTGCTGAATAAAGTGTCCTACTCCAGTTGGCTCTTGACCTGCCACCCTGCCTCTGAAACTAAGTCCCATGGAAGACATCTTTTCTGAGGTGAAAATGTCAGGTAAGTTGGGGTGGAGTAGGCTACTTAGTAAGTTTTCAGAATACTCCACTCATTCCTTTTCAACTGGCTTTAATTAAAGTCTGGCTCAAAGTTTGGTTTGCCAGGTGAATTCTAAGCCTTTTCAGTTTTTGGCCAGCGTCTAGATAGTTCAATAAGAATACCCACATGAAGATGTTCTTCTTTAACATTGTGGGGGGGCTGCTTTGAAATTCCCCTACATGGGACCTTTTACGTAATTCAACCCTGCTTCCACTAAAATAGCCATACTCATTCTTGGTTTGCACATAGAATTACCAGCATCAATATGGTATAAACAGGTATGTATGTATGCATATATATGTATATATATATATATATATATAGAGAGAGAGAGAGAGAGAGATGATAGATAGGCAAATAGATGATTGATAGATAGATAGATAGATGATAGATAGATAGATAGATAGATAGATAGATAGATAGATAGATAGATAGATGATACACTGGGAGGGATTATTGGAGAACTGGCTATTATGAAGGCTACTAAGTTCACATAAGCAGCTGCAATCTAGGATGCTGACACTGTGGCTTAGTACAAGTTTAAAGGTTTGAGAATTAAGGATGCTAACGGTATGACTCTCAGTCAGAGGCTAAAGAGTGGCAACCTGTACAAGTCTTTGTTGTAATCTCAGCATTAAGGGAGGACCTGGAGGTCTGACGTTCAAGCACAGAGAAAGTTACCCTTACTCTAGGCAAAGGAGAGGAGTCTTGCCTTCTGCCTTTCCCCTCCTGAGCTCCTAGTTGAAGGATGATGCCTGACCACACCATTCTTCCCCACTGCCTCACACCCAGTCTCCTCTGGCCACATGTCAGGACATGTTCAGCAACACTTCCCCAGTTCATGTGGCCCTTTTTATCCCTGCCGTTGGTACATACACATCACCATCACACCAATGGCAGCCCAGACCTGATCAGACTTCCCAGACATACCAGTCCAGACCTGAAGAAAACGCCTGGACATGCCCAGAAGTCCCTGAGGAGAACAAGAAGTGTTACCACATGTCATGTGCAGTAGTGTAAACCTTAACATCCAAAACAAATTCTGGTTGAGGAGTGACCTCAGCTATGCAGTGTTCACCAAACATGTAAAAGTTTTGGAACTGACATAATTTTCATGTTTCTATTTTTCCTATTATCTTCTATAACTATTTTTAAAGTAATTGATTAAAGTATACCAAAGGAAAAAATCGAGACAAGTGCATAATACACCTGGCTACAAAAACCATGCTCAGGACAATACGACTCCCAGAGGATGCTAGGGGCAGCAAAGGATAGAAACCTAGACTGCATCTTAAAACACAGCTGCCCTCATTCCATTCACAACCACCTGCAGGACCACCCAGGCTACCTTCATGCTCCCAGTGGTGTCCCCCAGGCAGGCATCACCCCTGATGCTCCTCTTTAAGGTTTCCTACCTGTTGGAAGGAGCAACACTTACCTGCTGGCTCAACTCAACGGTTGAGAAGCATCTTTACTTAGCTATGTCATTTTGTCAAGTTATGCATTGCACGTGTAACATCATTCCCCCATACCATAATAGAGTCACTGGCACACAAACATATCTTTTTGTTCTGTGACCACACCCACTCAAAATCCATTTTCCAAAAGCAGTGGGAATGAACCTTTTCAAAAACCCCAACTCTATGGTCATTGCCTATGCAAGTCTTTCTGCAACCTTAGCAACTTGCTTTATATAAATCCAATATCTTACTATAGTTTATGCAAGTGTGAATGTTTTTTGAACTGCTGTCTGGGGTGGTATGCAGGTAATTGTATTATCAGTCAATATTATAATGACCAAGAATGAAAACTTTAAAATGTTTTCTCCTTTAAGCCTTTAATTCTTAAGTTTAAATATGATTAAACTATAAATGAAGCAAACAAAATAAAAACAACCACCTTCTAATAATTATTATAATAATTATCACTGATGAAATAGCCAAAGTCTTTACCAAACTAAACTTTTTTATTATATCACTTGTAGATTTACCTAATTAAAGTTTCTTGTACTAACTATGGCCAAATGATGCTCAGTTTGGGAGAATGAAGAAATGACTGACACTCATACAGAAAGATGTGGTTGGGTGGGTTGTACGTTGTACACTATGAAGGACACACATTACAACAGCCTGGAAATCCAGTCCTCCATTGTGCACAGTACTAAAAGGAAGATGCAGGTTAAATTTGTCTGCATAGGAGGTCTTTGTAGGGAGCAGTCTTAGGTGGCTGCCATCCAGACGGAGGATGTAGACAGAAGGCTTTTCTCCCTCCAGTCCGACAGCTGCTTGTGAAATAACCACTCTGAGGCTTATTATCAGTCACAATCGTTTGGCCAATGGCTCAGGCTAGTACTGCCTAGCTCTCTCTTATAAATTAACCCATTTCTACTGACCTGTGCATGGCCACGTGGCTGTGTCATTACCTCTGTTCTGGTATCATTCTCCTTAGGCTGCTGCTGGCGTTTCTCTTCTTTGGCAGCTGCATGGCATCTCCCTGACTCCCCTTCTCTTTCCCAGCATCATTGTTTAGACTTCTTGCCTAGCTATATTTTACCTGTCCATTGGCTGAAACAGCTTTATTCATCAACCAATAAAAGCAACACATATACAGAAGGACATCCCACATCATCTCCCCTTTTCTGTCTAATTATAAAGGACGGTTTTAACTTAAACATAGTAAAATTACATAGAACAGAACAGGTATCAAGCTAGAATTATAATTACAATGGACAGACACTGCCATTAATAGTGTCTGCACACACTGGTTTTTGCTAAAGGTCAGCCATTTGTAAACATTCAAACTAGGACCAGAGGAAGGTTTGCCATTCCTCAGAGCTGGTCTCAGGGACATCTTTGCTAGTCCCACGGGTCTGAGGCACTGGGGTCTTTTATGTGGCCATACTCATGTCAAAAACACATTCATTCGGGACTTTACCTGCTCCCCACAAACTATACATTTATAAATTAAATTCATGGTTTATAGTCTGCTTTCTGTCTTCTTGGGAAACCAGCACATCCACTTTATATGTCACCTCTGGCTGACTTTGTGTTGCACTGAAGATGTGGATAGACGAGGCAGATGTTACATCTCCCACAAAACATCAAACGCTTACTTTAGATTTATAGAAAAGGTTTGCCCACACTTGATCTAAGGAATTACCATAAAATATTTTAGGAAATATGTCCTAAATATTCTTTGCTTTGTAATACATCAACTCAGATTATCTTAACACTGTTCAGCTTGACATTTATAAGGTCCTGGCCTATGTAGACAATTTTCCAAATAGTGAATCATAAAACATTTCAAACACAGAGAAGTAAATTATTCCACTTCTCATGCTGACTCTGCCTTTACTTCTTGCTATCTTTATCATGGTTTGAGCCAATCCTCTATCTTTTTGTCTGCCAATGATACAGCTCTCCCTTTGTTTTTCTGGATGCATTTCAGGATTTAAAGTAAAATATATGACTAAGCACTTGAGGCCAGACTTCTGCACAGGCACTGTTTTAGATCTGTGCTTGCACTACTGACTCTTCCTTGTTGCTCAGCTCTCAGTCTCTACACACGGCCCTCAGAGAGGACTCCCAAGCTCTGGCCATCACAGGCAGCCCCCGGCCATGTTGCTATCCAGTTTCCTTTTGGCTTTCTGGGTTTTACACTTATTTGTTTCCTGGATTCCTCTCCTTCTTGTAGAGAAGCTGTGGAGCCTGTGGATGTTTTCATTTGCTGCCATATCCCTAGAACCTGGACCAATGCCTGGGACAGAGCAGGTGCACGCTCTATGAATGAATGAGCGGAATGAATGAATAAATGGGTGATTTGCATTTATTTGACAGAACAATGTTCTAACATCCATTACAACAAAAATGTCTCAGGAAAATGACACAAAACAAAGGCTGACCTGAACAACCCATCTGAATCCAAAATCTATTTGGATCATGTCTATTTAAAGGGCCTGCAGTTTACGTGTCCATGCTGGTATTGGGACTTATCTCCTTGCCTTAACTGTTCAGTGCGGTGAATTTGTCACAACCCAGGTGGTTTCATTAACCATTATCTTCTCTCTACCTGCTCGTTTGCTTTGCCATGTAGACATTCTTAGTCCATGTGGCTTTGAAATGGATATAAAGCTAGCCCTGCATAAAGGTCATAAAAGGTAGCGGTAGCCACAGAAAATTCTGTGCAAACTAAGGAAAATAAACAATGCCAATGACAACAGTCACCAGACCCTGCCCAAGTCCTGCTGATAAGACAGGACAGGGGAGTCTGCCACCAGCCGTGTGTCTGCTGTCTCTCAGCACATTAGCGATGGTGGGAATGAAAGATCAGGAGTTTGAACATTTGAGCGAGAGTCATAACATAGTTGGAAGTAAATAGGGGTGTAAAAAGAAAGGCAGCTGCGGGGAGCTGGAGAGCTGGGCTCTATCTGGGGGAGGAAGCAAGAATGTTTGCTAGCGCTCCGAAGTCACAGCTCCCACGAGATGAGGAGCTCACATTTCAGGAATGGTGGAATTTGAAACTCTTGGCCACATTACTCATCCCTAATTTCCATTGAGGCATCTTTGTGGACATAACGACCAGCTGCAGCCAGCACTCTTGCTGGGGAGAGGGTGCTCTGGGACTCGAGGCAATGTTAATTGAGCCTCAATTGTGGGTAGATTGTCATCAGCTTCCGCTGCAGGCAGTGTGTGGGCGCGGTGGAGCAATGGAGCAAACATGACCAGTTATGTTGAGGACACGGCCTTGGAGAGCATGAGGATGACCTCTGATCATTAACCAAGTCTGAGAGTAATTACAGGCCCCACTCCAAAGTAACACCACATCCAAACGCTCAGGAAACAACATTTTTAAGGGCATGGCATGTCAAGAAAGAATCCAAACATTTCATCGAAAGCACAGGCAAAATTTGATTACCTTATTACCTGGGTCACAAAATGAGCAGAGGGATTGTGCTACTAGGAAAAAATCCTCGTGCTAGGGTATAATTTAGGGTCAAGTGGAAAATTCCAGACTTGTGTCAAGAATCGCATGTATCATGTACAAGAAGTTACTGTAAGAGAAGAGCCTGGGAGCTTGCTTGGTTTATTTAACTGCAGGCATTCCTGAAGCTTAAGTGCAAACTCAGTGTCTGTAGCCTTGGTCTGTTCCTTGAGAGCAAAGAGAGGGGCAGCTCATTTCCCAGTTGTCTTTACCAACCTTGGAAGAACTGCTATTAAGTGTGCAACAGCAATAAGGGTCAAGTGTGATGTCTTAGGTCCACACTACAAGAGCTGCAACCATTTGGTGTGTGTGTGTGTGTTTGAAGAATTGCAGTTTTTAAGTATTGATGGGGTTTTGATGTAAAGAGTTCCACATATGCTTCTGTATTTGAACACTTGGTCCTAGCTTGTCACCCTGCTTTGGAAATTTCTAGAACCTTAAGAAGGTAGAGGTTTGCTGGAAGAAATGGGTCACTTAGGGGAAGGGGTGTGGTTTTATAACACAGTCACATTTTCTATAGACTGATGACCAATATGGATACAATGCAGGCAGCAGACTCCCGATCTTGCTGGCATGCCTTCCTCATCATGGAGGACCATATTCTCCTAGAACTGTAAGCCCAAACAAACCCTTCCACCCTTAAGTTGCTTCTCATCAGTCATTGGTCACAGCCACGAGAAAACAAACTAATATAAGAACTAAGTAACATTGTTCACTGTCTTCCCCGAGTTCATGAGGCCAGGGGTCTCCACATTAGAAGAACTACATAAGGAAATTTTTCTTTGAGAATTTAAGATCAGCATTAACAAGACCTGACTCCTTCTCACTCCCAGGACATTTTGTCTCCATTCCTTCTCAGCCATGGTACTACATGTGAGTGGTGTGTGTGGTGTCCTCCTCAGCCCTCTGAGCCCCCAGAGACTGGCGAAGGGCTCCTTGGTGTTGTGGGATATTTCATCACATTGTGAAACCTGAGGTTGTGTTTTGAATAAATCAAACTTGGATCTGAAGTCACCACAAAGGCTCTTGCTTTTTATCACCCCAAAAGATGATGATGGAATTGCTCTCTTCTGAATGAGAGGCAGCTTCACTGTGATGTTGGAGAATTCTCCCAGTTATGGGGCATTTCTTTCTGTAATGTCAGCCCTACAGTCTAGTCACTGGGCCTGTGCTCTCAGTGTGAAGCTCTCAGGTGCAGCAAGGAAGATGGATTTGTTGTTCTGTTCTGACTAGAATGATTCATTCGCTGGACAGAGACCTCTGAGCACTCTGTTCCTTCAGGCCAAAATTCCAGCCCAACCGTCATGCCCTGGCATTCATGGCTTAGCTTACATGTTTGTTTGTTTCAGTTTCTCTATACATTTCAGTTTCTGAATGGTTTTAGACTTACAAAAAAATCCTTATAAACACAAAACAGTGGGTTTTCCCTGAAGGAAATATTCTGGAGCCATTCTGAGGGCGCTGTGTGGTACTTCACTGTGCCCTTGAAGACAACCACTGCTCCTTAGCTATTTGTTCCATGCTATCTGTCTCACTGAAGTTACATGCAGTTAAAGTAGATGTCCAGTTGCTAATCCATCCTCTATCCCCAATCCACCACCTTGACATGAGAAGTCAACTCTTCATGCCTGCCTCTTCTCTCTCTCTCATGTATTCTCACTGGTAGACCATCCAGGGAGCTGTTGAAGGAAGAACGGGCTGTGTCCCGCTACCCAGCTAGCTTACACCCAAAATAATCACACAGAAATTGTATTAATTAAATTACTGCCTGGCCCATTATCTCTAGCCTATTATTGGCTAACTCTCATATCTTGATTTAACCCATTTCTACCAATCTGTGTAACACCATGAGGTCGTGGCTTACCAGGAAAGATTCTAACCAGTGTCAGTCTCAGGCAGGAGCTTCATGGCATCTCTCTGTCTCTGCCTTTTTCTCCCAGAATCCAGTTCTGTCTACTCCACCTATCTAAGCACTGCCCTATCAAAAGGCCAAGGCAGTTTCTTTATTCAACCAATGAAAGCAACACATAAATAGAAGGACCTCCTACACCATTTTCCCTTTTCTGTTTAAACAAAATTTTTTGAAGCTCTCAGATTTTGTGGAGTCAGTCGACCACGTTGAGATGCCAATTGTTGATGGAGGAATGGGCTGTGTCCCGCTGCCCAGCTAGCTTACACCCAAAATAATCACACAGAAATTGTATTAATTAAATTACTGCCTGGCCCATTATCTCTAGCCTATTATTGGCCAACTCTCACATCCTGATCTAACCCATTTCTACCAATCTGTGTAACACCATGAGGTCGTGGCTTACCAGAAAGATTCTAACCAGCATCAGTCTCAGGCAGGAGCTTCATGGCATCTCTCTGTCTCTGCCTTATTCCTTCCAGAATTCAGTTCTGTCTACTCCACCTATCTAAGCACTGCCCTATCAAAAGGCCAAGGCAGTTTCTTTATTCAACCAATAAAAGCAACATATAAACAGAAGGACCTCCTACACCAGGGAGCTGTAAATAATGTGTGCTCATGAAGAATGACTTTCTTCTTTAGCACATAAAGGAATTGTCTTATCATTTCTATCTCATGGGTCCTCTAAGGCATTTTTGAAGATAAACAATGTTTATTGCTAATTCCCTTTTTTAATCACTTACATGTTATCCTAAATCAACAATGGACACTACTTCCCAGAAATAAATTGTTTCCCTAGCAATTTGCACATCTGAATGAACTTGGAACTGCCTGTCTATTATCACCAACCACAGAGCCTGGGCTTGTGAATGACAGAAAACTGAAAGCAAGTGTAGCCTTAACCAAGAGACCACAGCAACCACTGAGAAGACAGCACACACCATCAATGAGCTCATGGGCTCTGAGACAAAAGGTGCCGTGAATCCATCAAAGTCCAGAGACAAAGAAAGGAAGCAAAATGATCTCTGTGTTTTATACGATAAGAGCATCTTTCCACCAATTACACCAGCATAGCCCTGGGCTACTAACCAGTGCAGAGCCCACTAACCAATCACACCAGCATAGCCCTGGGCTACTAACCAGTGCAGCACCCACTAACCAATCACACCAGCATAGCCCTGGGCTACTAACCAGTGCAGCGCCCACTAACCAATCACACCAGCATAGCCCTGGGCTACTAACCAGTGCAGCGCCCACTAGCCAATCACACCAGCATAGCCCTGGGCTACTAACCAGTGCAGCGCCCACTA